>JAVJIF010010058.1:0-156425 GCA_038442645.1 Agave tequilana
AAAATAGAATTTCATGAAGTTCATGTGTATACCTCATACCTATCCACCCTATTCATGTACTTGTTTAAAAGATTTTCATTTAGAGCATACAAGGCATGGTCGTTCATCCAACCGCCCTTAAAAGGTAGAAGTTTTCAAAATTAGGATTTGAAAATAATTGTTGATTGAAAACACTACCAAATGAAGAATAAATAACTAGTTTAAAATAATTTTTTTTGAATAACTAGTTAAGATCCTTCAAACATGAAATCAAATCATGTATATCATTGAAACATTGCTAAGTACACAAATTTGACACTCAAGATCTATAAGGCTGAAAAAAATGTACTCATGAACACAATCATGAGTAAACAAAGAAATATGAGTGTATAAGAGTCATGTGATTAGCATATTCATGAAAATAGTCAATGAGGTTCAAACATCAAACATGTGAAAATCATATAATGTATTTTTCATTAAAAACTAACTTCAAGATATATGTATATTCTATCAAAACTAACAATACATACATATCCCAAACACAAATGAGTCCATAATGTAATTGCATGAAGGCAAGTGACTCAAGAATATACATGTATATTTATCAGTTTTGAACAAAATTACATATACATGATCAAAACATATTCAAGAATAGAGAAAACATGTATAAATGAAAGAGTCATCAAAACTAAGTTATACATGTACATGTATTGAGTACAATGGGCAATGAAGCACAAACATCTAATAATCAAGTGTAGCTCACTACTTGTACAAGTATATACACAATTTTAATGAAAACTACATCTAAACAAGTATTCTCTTCATGAGTACAAACCAAAACATGATCATAAAAATATGCTAAAATTTATTAATGTAAACATGTAAACAAAATGGAGTTTAGAGATAGTTACCAAACCACATGACTATTCTCTAAGTCTCCAAAATATGGTGATCCTCCTACCAAACTTTCTTGATAGTGAAGCATCAATTTGGTGTGTCCATCTAGCTCATCATGCATGTTGGCCAAAGGTTACAATCACCCGTCTTTAGTGTGTTTTTTGATGATTACAAACCATATTAGTTATTTATACTAATATTATTTGTTGTTTAAGTGTATTTCAGGTTTTCTATCTTGTATAGGTGTTCTCTTCCCTAAAGGAAGTGACTTGGACTCAAGACAACTCAAATTGGGCTCAAGATGCAAAATTGAGATCAAGTGGTGAAAGCCCCTCTTGAAGCCTTGAAGTCCTTAGAACATTGTAAGATAGAATGTTAAAGTTTGAGTATATGATTATTTGGCTCTAGGATACACACACCATTTTTCCTTTAAAATTCTATGTTTTTAAAAATTTGTTTCTAAGTTTTATGCCTAAATTTATATACATGTATCCAAACTTGTTACAAATTGAATATCTTGTTTAAAACATGTGTATAGACTATTTTTGCATAATACTTAGTTATAAGTATCTCAAAATATTTTTCACAAAAATTTCCAACTCCAAATCCTGCCAGTTTTCCTATTTTCAGGTTGACCGGCCGACCGCCCGGTCGACCGGCGCCTGTGTCAGGACGTGCACGTTTGTGCACGTCTGTCGGTCGACCGGCCCCGTCGACCGACTGAAAGCAGGCCACTCTCGTTTGCTTCGGTCGACCGCCCGGTCGACCGCTCTAAGAAACTGTGTTTCCTCAAGGGGACGGTCGACCGGACAGTCGACCGGAGCCCAACGCTCTTTGCCAGCAAGGCGACGGTCGACCGGACCGGTCGACCGCCAAGCCTGCTGCTGGCCAACGGCTCTTTCCTCTTTGGGCAAGTCTGAAAATATGTTTTTTTCTGTCTTCTTTACAGAGTTTTAGAGAGTTGTTGGAGGCCTTTTGCAGGTCAAATTAGGTGTAAAGAAAAGAGTTTTAACCTATTCTCTCCTTATAAATAGAGGGAAATAGGTCTTTGTTATGTTACTCAGAAAAATCCTTGGTTTTCATTATTTTCAAGAGAAAGAGAAAATTGTTTAAAGCTTTCATTTCCAACTCTTTTAAAGTTTGTTTTTCAGTTGTGTTTGATTGCTAATATCACTCTACAACTGAAGTTTTCTCACCACACTTCATAGAGCCAAAAATCCATTACTCATACTATAGTGAAGTTGTAAAAAGAGTGAGAATTGTAAAGTGTTTGAGAAAGAGTTTGTGATCTTGAGGAGATCACTATTGTTCTTGTGATCCTTATTCTTGTGGAGACAACTCCTAGGTGGAGTTCTTTGTAAGTTGTGAAGCTACGGGCTTGGGGTCTTCGGTAGACCAAACTTGTAAGGCATCCTCGGTGATAGTGGAAACCCTTCACGGAGGTGAAGGCGGGGACTAGAGCGTGGCTCGAACCTCGAAACAAATCAATTGTGTTTGCGATTGCCTTGCGTCATCTAGCTTTATATTGTCTTCAATTATTTGCTTGAGAACTAACCCTTTTCTTTGTGCAATCTTCTCTTGTTTAGTTTACTTGTGTTGTTGATTGTGTGTATTTCATCATAGCATTTCATTCTCTACTTGTTCGATCATATCTCATACAACACGGTTGCATTGCGCACCTCTAACCCATTTTAAGGGGATTGGGAAGAAGAGTTTCAGAACCTCTTACGGGGTATTCGGCTCTTAGTCGTGTTTTGAGAGATCGTTGCATCACTCATTCAATTAAGTTTAAAAAGATCATTAGATTAGCAATTACACCTATTCACCCCCCCTCTAGGTGTTTTTCAATTGGTATCAGAGCTTGGACTCTAGGATTTGGCTTAACAACCTTAGAGAGATCCTCACATTGCTAATCATTTCATTCATACTCATTTAGTAAACATGGCCGATGGTATCAAGACACCCCCTAAGTTTGATGGACTTAACTTTCCCATATGGAAGGTTAAGATGACCGTGTTCTTGCAATCTCTAGGTAGCCGAGTTGCAAGGCCGTGACCAAATCTTTTACCACACCCACCGGTGATGAATCTACTTGGTCCGAAATTGAGACCAAGGAGTTTGATGCCAATGCTAGGGCTCATTATGCACTCCTACAAGCCCTCAATGATGATGACATAGCTAGAGTCATCCATTGCAAATCCTCATACGAGATTTGGACCCATTTGTTAGTCACACATGAGGGGACATCACAAGTGAAGAGGGCCAAGATAGACCTTCTCCGGTCCCAATATGAAAATTTTAGCATGCAAGAGAATGAAACCATAGATGATATGGTTACAAATTTACCAAGATTACTAATGGACTTTCTTCTCTAGGTGAGGACATCAACAATGATCAAAGAGTAAGAAAGATCATCCGGCTCTTCCTCCTTCATGGAAGTCAAGGCTACAACCTTGAAGGAACTCAACGACAAGGATGAGATAGAGCTAATTGGTCTCATTGGGAACCTCAAAACCCATGAGATGGGAAAGAAAAGCAAGGGAGGACATGGCTCCTACCAAGAAGAAGACTATTGCCTTCAAGTGTCAATCATCACACTCCGACGAAGATGATGAGAAGAAGATGACGAAGAGCTCTCACTTCTAGTCAAAAATGTTCGGAGGATGTACAACAAGGCAAAGTTTCAAGGTAGAAGGATGGCAAGGAGGCAAAGAAGAAAGAAAGATCATATGCTTCAATTGCCAAAAGCCGGACACATTGTAGCGGAGTGTCCGGATAAAGTGAAGCCTTCCACATCCAGAAGCCCTACAAGAAGAAAGCTATGAAGGTAACATGGGATTCTGAAAGCGAATCCGAGGAGGAGATCGACACCGCCAACATGTGCTTCATGGCTAATGAAAGCACAAGCAAGGTAACCCTTCCACTTCTTTTGATGAAGATCTTTCTATGGATGAACTAGGAGAAGCATTTGTAGAACTTTCTCATAATTATGATTTCTTAAAGAAAAATATTTAAAAATGAAAAAGGAAAATGAATCTCTTAGTCTTCAAGTTGTAAATCTTTCTAAAGAAAATAATGATTTGCATTCTACTTTGGTTTCCACTAAAAATGAATTTGATAAATACAAGACTTCTTGTAAAGGCAAGTCCCCATTTGTTGATGCTAATGAGATTACCATGCTTAAGGAAAGAATAGATTCTTTAGGTATTGTTTTGAAAAAGTGTAGTGAGTTTGATAAGAAAAAGATTGAGGCTATGTTCCCTAAGAAACAGCCTCTAAGAAAATGTTCATAATGCTCATGCTCATGTACATACCACACAACCTTTACATCGTGGCAAACCCCCAAGCATGCTCACACTTCACACACACATGCTCACACTCCACACACACATCATGCATTCATGTATGGTAGAGTGTTCTCATGTTCACATTGTGGGCGGAAAGGGCACTTAGCCAAGTTTTGCTATGATAGACTAAGTGCATCTCATCATAATGTTTGGGTTCGAAACACTAACTTTCAAGACCCAAGAAAGTTTGGGTACCAAAGTCAACAACTTTGTTAAATGATATAGGTACCTTCCAAAGCCCAAACGACGTAGAGGATTGTGGTATCTTGATAGTGGTTGCTCAAGGCACATGACTTGGGACATCAACAACTTTGCAACCCTATCAAGATACCATGAAGGTGGCACCGTCACCTTCGGAGATGACGCCAAGGGTAAAATCATCGTAATCGGTAATGTAAAACTTGGCACATCCCTTTAATTGAGAATGTAGTTTTAGTTGACGGCCTCAAGCATAATCTCTTGAGTGTTAGTCAATTATGTGATAAAGGTTTTGATGTAGTTTCTGATAATGTGTTTGTAAAGTAATTGATAGAATTTCTAATGCTTGTGTGTTTTTCCGGTTTTCGTGAAAGTAATGTTTATATGATAGATATGTTAAATATGTCTTGTAATATAACATGTTTAAAAGCCCTCGATGACGACTCTTGGTTGTGGCATAGAAGATTAGGCCACATTTCTTTTGACCATATATCTAGGCTTAACACAAAGGAAATGGTGAAAGGTATTCCTTGTTTGAATTTTGAAAAGGACCGAGTTTGTGACGCATGTCAATTTGGGAAACAAACTAAGTCTTCTTTCAAGTCAATTAAGGATATCATGACATCACGTCCTTGGAGTTGATCCACATGGATTTATTTGGCCCAACACAAACCAAAAGTCTAAGTGGGAGTAGATTTGCTTATGTTTTAGTAGATGATTTTTCACGTTTTACTTGGTTTTTCTTTCTTGAACATAAGAACCAAGCCTTTTTTACATTTTCAAGCCTTTAAAAAGAGTTGAAAAGGAAAAGAAACTTCAATAGTAAGAATAAGAAGTGATAGAGGAGGTGAATTCATTAACCAACCCTTTACCACTTTTTGTGAAGAACATGGAATAAAGCATGAACTATCTTGTCCTAGAACTCCACAACAAAATGGAGTAGTTGAACGGAAAATCGAACTTTGCAAGAGATGGCTAGGACAATGCTTAGTGAATATGGTCTACCACATTATTTGTGGGCCGAGGCCGTTAATACATCATGCTATATATCAAATCGTGTTTTCTTGTGTAAAAATACTACAAAAAACATCTTTTGAAATGTACTTTTCTAGAAAACCAAATGTTTCATATTTCAAAGTTTTTGGATGCAAATGTTTTGTTTTAATACAAAAGATAATTTAGGAAAATTTGATCCTAAATCTTATGAGGCTATATTTGTGGTTATTCTAGTACTAGTAAGGCTTATAGAGTCTTCAATAGGTCATCATTGACTATTGAGGAATCTATACATGTTAAGTTTGAGGAATCTAACTTGTTTGTTAAGAATATTGTAGAAATAGATACTTTGCATGAAGGCTTGGAGAAAAGTGACCTTGGAGGATACACCTACTATGGGAGACAAGCCAAAGGATGATGAAGGAAGTGAAGCTAGAATACAAGAGGCTCAAGAAATGAAGATCAAACAAATGGAGAGAGCACCACTCAACAACTTCCAAAGGATTGGAGATACAATCCACATCATCCCAAGGACCTCGTCATAGGTGAAGTATCTAAAGGGGTAACAACTCGCTCTAAACTTCATGACTATTGTGGACATTATGCATTTATTTCTCATGTTGAACCCAAGAACGTCCTCGAAGCCGAGGCCGATTCATATTGGTTGCTAGCTATGCAAGAGGAACTCAATCAATTTGAGCGCAACCAAGTTTGGCACCTTGTTCCTAGGCCCCACGATAGACCAACAATTGGTACTAAGTGGATCTTTAAGAACAAGTTGGATGAATCGGTAAACGTTGTTAGGAATAAAGCTAGGTTAGTTGCCCAAGGTTACACTCAAATCGAAGGAATCGATTTTGAAGAAACCTTTGCACCCGTAGCACGGCTTGAAGCCATACGGATGATACTAGCATTTGCCTCTTATAAAGATTTTAAATTGTTTCAAATGGATGTTAAAAGTGCTTTTCTAAATGGTTTTATTGAAGAGGAGGTGTATGTTGAACAACCCCCGGGTTTGTTGATCCTACACATCCGGATTTTATTTTTAAATTAGATAAAGCTCTTTATGGTTTAAAACAAGCCCTAGGGCTTGGTATGAAGACTTTCCTCATTTTTGATTTCAATGGTTTTAAGAAAGGTAAAATTGACACAACTTTGTTTACAAAACATGTAGAAAAGATATACTCATTGTACAAATTTATGTAGATGATATTATTTTTGGTTCTACTAATGAATCTCTTTGCCAGCTTTTGAGTCATGATGAAGGATGAATTCGAGATGTCTATGATGGGGGAACTCAACTATTTCCTTGGACTCCAAATCAAGCAAAAGAAGGATGATTTTCATCAATCAAGCCAAGTACACAAAGGAACTAATCAAGAGGTTCGGGCTTGAAGAATCTAAAGTAAGCAAAACTCCCATGGCAACAACTACAAGCTTGACAAGGATGAACAAGAAAAAGTGTAGACATTAAATTATATCGTAGTATGATTGGTAGCTTGCTTTATTTGACGGCTAGTAGGCCGGATATTATGTTTTCCGTTTGTCTTTGTGCACGTTTTCAATCTTGTCCTAAGAGTCTCACATAATTGCTGTTAAACGCATAATTAGATACCTTAAGGGCACTATTGAAATGGGTTTGTGGTATCCGAAAACCGGACAATTTACAATAACGGTTTTTCGGATGCCGACTATGCGGGTTGTAGGGTAGATAGGAAGAGCACAAGTGGAACATGTCAATTCTTAGTAATTGTCTTGTATCTTGGTCTTCTAAAAAGCAAAATTCGGTAGCCCTTTCAACCGCCGAGGCGGAGTATGTTGCAGCCGGAGCTTGTTGTGCACAAGTTCTTTGGATGAAACATACTCTCCTTGACTATGATTTACACTTTGATCATGTTAAATTATTTGTGATAATACTAGTACTATTCACATGACAAAGAATGCAAATCAACATAGTAAACCCAAACACATTGACATTAGGTATCACTTTCTTAGAGATCATTATGAGAAAGGTGATATTGATATTGATATATATTTCTACCGATTTTCAACTTGCCGATATTTTTACTAAACCTCTAGATTATGCTAGATTTTCATTTATTTGTGGTGAGTTGAATGTTTGCATGATAGATTCTTAAAAATATTTCTATTTGGTGTTTTGTTTGTTTTGTTTTAACCCTTTTTGATGTATGACAAAAGGGGGAGAAAAAGAAATAAGTTTGCTTATAGTTTGATTGCTTTTAGTTTGAGTTTTGTTATTTACTTGAGTTTTGGGAGAAAAAGATTAAAACTATAAGTTTAAGAGAAAAAGTATAAGTTTAATTGGTATATATAAGATTAGTTTGATTTCATTGGTATTTAAGTTTTTGACAAAATTTATGGTGATGATATTTTCATAATGCTTATGTATGCTTACAAAGCTTTTCATATTCATGATAATTACATAGCATTGTTTGAGGGGGAGCTTTCCAAGCTCTTCTTCCTTTATTTGTTTAAACAACTTATATGTGTTTGTCATCATCAAAAGGGGGGAGATTGTTGGCCCAAGGTTACAATCACCCGTCTTTAGTGTGTTTTGATGATTACAAAACATATTAGTTATTTGTACTAATATTATTTGTTTTTAAGTGTGTTTCAGGTTTTCTATCTTGTATAGGTGTTTTCTCTTCCCTAAAGGAAGGTGACTTGGACTCAAGACAACTCAAATTGGGCTCAAGATGCAAAATTGAAGATCAAGTGGTGAAAGCCCCTCTTGAAGCCTTGAAGTCCTTAGAACATTGTAAGAATAGAATGTTAAAGTTTGAGTATATGATATTTTGCTCTAGGATACACACACACATTTTTCCTTTAAAAATTCTATGTTTTTAAAAATGTTTGTTTCTAAGTTTTATGCCTAAATTTATATACTGTATCCAAACTTGTTACAATTGAATATCTTGTTTAAAATGTGTATAGACTATTTTTGCATAATACTTAGTTATAAGTATCTCAAAATATTTTTCACAAAATTTCCAACTCCAAATCCTGCCAGTTTTCCTATTTCAGGTTGACCGGCCGACCGCCCGGTCGACCGGCGCCTGTGTCGGACGTGCACGTTTGTGCACGTCTGTCGGTCGACCGGCCCGGTCGACCGACTGAAAGCAGGCCACTCTCGGTTTGCTTCGGTCGACCGCCCGATCGACCGCTCTAAGGAACTGTGTTTCCTCAAAGGGGACGGTCGACCGGACAGTCGACCGGAGCCCAACGCTCTTTGCCAGCAAGGCGACGGTCGACCGGACCGGTCCGACCGTCAAGCCTGCTGCTGGCCACGGCTCTTTCCTCTTTGGGCAAGTCTGAAAATCTGTTTTTTCTGTCTTCTTTAACAGAGTTTTAGAGAGTTGTTGGAGCCTTTTGCAGGTCAATTAGGTGTAAAGAAAAGAGTTTTAACCTATTCTCTCCTTATAAATAGAGGGAAATAGGTCTTTGTTATGTTACTCAGAAAAATCCTTGGTTTTCATTGTTTTCAAGAGAAAGAGAAAAATTGTTTAAAACTTTCATTTCCAACTCTTTTAAAGTTTGTTTTTCAGTTGTGTTTGATTGCTAATATCACTCTACAACTGAAGTTTTCTCACCACACTTCATAGAGCCAAAAATCATTACTCATACTATAGTGAAGTTGTAAAAAGAGTGAGAATTGTAAAAATGTTTGAGAAAGAGTTTGTGATCTTGAGGAGATCACTATTGTTCTTGTGATCCTTATTCTTGTGGAGACAACTCCTAGGTGGAGTTCTTTGTAAGTTGTGAAGCTACGGGCTTGGGGTCTTCGTAGACCAAACTTGTAAGGCATCCTCGGTGGATAGTGGAAACCCTTCACGGAGATGAAGGCGGGACTAGAGCGGTGGCTCGAACCTCGAAACAAATCAATTGTGTTTGCGATTGCCTTGCGTCATCTAGCTTTATATTGTCTTCAATTATTTGCTTGAGAACTAACCCTTTTCTTTGTGCAATCTTCTCTTGTTTAGTTTACTTGTGTTGTTGATTGTGTGTATTTCATCATAACATTTCATTCTCTACTTGTTCGATCATATCTCATACAACACGGTTGCATTGCGCACCTCTAACCCATTTTAAGGGGAATTGGGAGGAAGGAGTTCAGAACCTCTCACGGGTATTCGGCTCTTAGTCGTGTTTTGAGAGATCGTTGCATCACTCATTCAATTAAGTTTAAAAAGATCATTAGATTAGCAATTACACCTATTCACCCCCCCTCTAGGTGTTTTTCAATGCATTCACCACCAAGGCATCAACCCTCTCATGTCATGTGAGAGCCCACACCTACATCAAACATAAGAGGTGGGAATTTTGGTACCCATTTTCGTTTGGGTCCACGGGGTTTTAGCATCAAATGGAACCCAAACATTTTTATTTGCAAAATTTAAAGCATTTATTCTATCATAGTAAAATCTTGCAAGATGGTCTTTGCGGCCGCAATGTATACATTTGTACACTCTAGCATGCATATGAGAATGAGTGTGATCATGATGTGCAAAGTGTGCATATGTATGTCGTGAGTTATGTGCATGAACATGTGGAGCTTGTTTCTTTTGAAATAAAGTTTCCAATTTAGAATGGTTAAATGCACAATTACTCAAAGTTGAGCTCAAACAATTTATTCTATTTTTCAAAACTTGAATCTCATTTTTATTAATTGTAGCATGAAGAGCATGGCAAGAATGAGAATCAACAATCTTTTTCTTTTTAGAAATATTTTCTTTTTCTTTAGAAATAATTTTTCTTTTCAAAGAGTTATTTTCATCCAAAGCAATTTCTTTTTCTTTTTCCACCAAAGTGATTTTATTTTTCAAAGATTTATTTCCTTTACAAATATCATTTAGCTTAGAAGACAAGGAAATATTCTCATTTTTCAAAATTCAATTTCTTTTGAAACACATGCAAATTTATTTTTGAAAGTGTCATTTTCTTTTAACAAAAAAGTATTTTTCTTTTTCAATTTATTGTTATCAATTTTTAATGAATCATACTTTTCAAGAAGTTTTTGACAAAAAGATGCAAGCTCATCATAAGACATGTCAATATCTTCTTCTAACTCGGATTCAGAGTTTACCTCAAAGGGGTTATCCCCTTAGACCATGTAGCATATGTTGGAAGTATCACTTCTAACATCCGAGTCGCTCCCCGCATAGTATTACTTTTGTTCGCCAAGGGAGACTATAATGTTCTATACTGCAAAAGCCGAATTAAAGTTAGCAACCCTAGATAAATATTCATCATTTAGGGTAGATCATAAAGCATGAAGAGTTTTTGCATTAGCCTCAAGGTTTTTACCATTTAAACAAAATGAATCTTTAATAGTGGTAAAATAAACATGAATACCTAGGGCTTTGAGGTACATTGACATCTTAACTTTCCAAGTTTGGATGTTAAGAATGTCAAACATGGGAGGTGTCATGAAATCCATGTGTGTGTGTACAATATTGTGATTAGCTAAAAAGAGGATCTTTAACTCTAGGTTGTTAGACCTAAATCAAGAGCACTAAGCTCTGATACCAATTGAAGTTCACCTAGAGGGGGGTGAATAGGTGATAAGCTAATCTAATGATAAATTAATGTAGAATTAAAAACTATTTATGCAAATTAAAAACTATTATGTAAAACACACAAGGTATAACCAAAGAGTGTAGCCGAATTCCCGGTGAAGGGCTCTGAACTATCTCCTCAAAATTCCTCTAGATAAAAGTTGAGGTGCCGCTATGACTCTCTTGATTGAATACTAGAGTGAGCAAACAATCCCAAGCATCTATCAATAGAGCACAAATATATCAAGCATATAAAAGAGATAAACAATATAAGCATGCAAGATATAAACACAAGTGAGAGATAGAGAGAGCAATCGCAAAACGGGAGATTTGTTTCGAGGTTCGAGCACCCTTGCTCTACGTCCATGCCTTCAACACTATGAAGGATTTCCACTAGAATCGATCCCACCGGATCACTCGGTACCGCAACACCTACAAGGAGTTCACACTATAACTCTTGGACTCACTAGTCTCCTCACTTGTTCCTGCAAGAACAACACACGCAAGCACACTAGCTTGCCGAGGTCGCACCTCTACACCGAGCTTCCTGATTGAGAAATTAAATGATTAAAAATAGAGTTCAGAATTCTTCTCAATGCGAATCCGCTGTAGCAAGGGCTCTAGCGGGTCGTGATCCTCAAGGAGAGACTGCGATAGAAGCGTTAAGCAAGTTATACTCTAAAAATTTATCTTTTTTAGTTATTTTGTTAGTCACGATGGTATTTACAATGAGTTGTGGTATTTACAATGGATCGAAGAAAAGAATATGGAGAGAGATGGATTTAATCTACAAAAAAGAAATAAAAAGAAGAAAAAAAAAACTTACTTGAGTTGGAGAAAATAAGTGAAAACCTAATACTTTCTACCGTTTTTCGGAGGCGTTGAACGTATGAACCTTGGGATCGAACTCAGTCCGTTGTCGCATTAGGTCATCAAGCCTTGGCAAGCATGAGTTGATACGCCTCGAGGAGGAGAACATCGCCATGGAATATCGTTGGAACCCGATCTTCGGTATACTTATGGTTCGGTAATCGCTTGCATGCTCATCACCAATCACAGAGATGAAAAAGAGAAAAGAAATAGAAAACAAGAATAAAAGTAAAACATAGAAATAAGAAACAAAACAAAATAATACCTTTATTGCTTTAATCCATGGCAGAGAAGAGAAGATACATCAGTGTCACCCTCAATATAATCATCTCTCTCTCTCTTTAAATAAAAAGAAAAGAAAATCTAACTACAAAGGAAGAAACCCTAGAAAAAAACCTAACTTTGGCCCTTGGCTCGCCTCTGGACCATTCTGTACGTTGCATTGCAGTGATATTTATAGAGCAGAAGGCTGCAGAGTCCCAGTAGAACCTGCCCACGAAAACTCGTATTCCCTCTCATCTATATTGCCGCGGATGCGCGGCTTTTGCCGCGCCTCCGCGGCAATCTGGTGGCAGATTGCCACGCGCTTTGGCGCGTGGCTTCTCCTGGTCCGTCCCTGTGGGCTTCTGCTTCTGGAATTTTAATCCTGGCCTTTTAATCTGGATTTTCGAGGTAACTTGGTAATCAAGTTACCCTTAATCCAGATTTCTTCAAATCTTCCTCCCACGAATTTCTTCTTTATCTTGGCCTTTTAATCTGATCCTGCAGGTGTTTAGGGTTGGATAGAAGTCCACCCTTCCCTAAACTTCAATAATTGCAACTCTAGCCCTTGCATAATTGCACTTTGACACTTGATATTTGCATTTTGACTCTTGGGCTTCAAATATGGGCTTTTGGGCTTCATTGGGCTTTATTTATTATTAAATTGATAATTCGAGGCCTGCACACAATAAATTACAAATTATTAATAAATGTGCAGAATAATATGAATAAATATGAAAATGTGATGGTAAATATGATGATAAAAATGCACTTTTGACTACCAATCACACCCCCACACTTATCTTTTTGCTCGTCCTCGAGTAAAAACAAAGAAAAAGAAAAAGTTAATCTAACCTAACTCACTTTCGTAGGAATCACGATTGCACTTAGCACGTGCACAAGCCGTTAAACCCTAGGTTACCCTAGAGGACGAGTGTTGTCTCGTGAGGGTTTTCAGCGGATTGCACCCACAAAATCCATAAAAAGGAAAATATTTGAATTATTATTGAAGAGACTAAGTAGTCTATAAGTTTTAGGATCCTCATTTTTATTCATTCTTCAAACCTAGTCTTTATAAAGTCAATTGTTATTCATTTTAGGTAAGAATTAAAATTGAATTTCTAATATAGTCTTTTTCGTTACCAAAAGTCATACGCACCCTTGTGAATCTAGGAATTCCTTAACTTGGACTCTCATGCCTCATTATTATTTTTTATAACATCATCTAATTTTCTTTCGTGTAAGTATCAAGGCTTCTTGAGGCCCTCATACCTAACTAATTGACGATTAGATGTGTTAATATATATATATATTTTTGGCATGTATAACTCATCTAATTTTCTTTCGTATAAGTATCAAGGCTTCTTGAGGCCCTAATACCTAACTAATTGATTATTAGATGTGTTAGTACATATAAGTAATTTTTCCTTAGTTCCCTCGGACTTTCTAATCCACCCATGTAGCGAACTTAAAGTCGGTGACTCCCAAACCGGTCGGTTTTAGGGCACCAGGTGAGAAAACACCCCGCGGACTCAAATTCAAGTGAACTAGGCCACAAAACTAAGGACTTTATTTTATTTACTCACCTTTAGGCATGAATACTTATGCTTCTTGAGGCACATGTATCAGCTTAATTGGTGAATTATATTTTTTTTTTCCTCTTTCTTCTTTTTTTTTTTTTTTTATTATTATTATTATTTTTTATGAGGCACAAGGTCTTTGTCTTAGAATCCTAGATATGCATTTGGTATGCACATTTCATTAAGGTAAAATCAAGACTAATTATTTATTCAATTTCTCTCCTATACCTAAAAATTAAACAATTTATTTATTTTGACCAAGTTTTTAGAAATCCTAATCATGATTTTCCTAATCCTTAAAACTAACTTAGATTTCTTTCAAAAAAATAAGTCAAAATATTTCCTTTTTATAACAATTTTTTTTTTTTTTTTTTAAAAAAATTTTTTTTTTATTAGCAATTTTTTTTTTTTTTTTTTTTTAGTTTTTACCTATGTTAGTATGTTAGTAAAGCCCACCCCCACACTTATCTCATGCATTGTCCTCAATGTATGAAATGAATGCATATATGCATGAAAAGAACAAGGGAAGGCGGAAGTTACCTTAGGGTGGTGGTTCCGGAGGTGGTCTAATTGGTCCACGAAATGCGGCCCAATCAAGATAACAGATAATTTGGTGGAACCCACCAGAAACTTTCCTTACATAACCCACTAAAATATATGTATAATCATTTTTTAGAATTTTCACCCCATCAAATTTCCAAATTTCATAATAAATTTCAGAGTTAATTGTCTCAACCTCCTTGTCCCAAAATGGAGAATGAAAGGATGGAATTATTGACTTGGACATTATAGGTGCGGGAACGAATACCAACTCAGGGAAGATGCTCAAATCAAGTAAGGGCTCAGGAGTCGGGCTAGGTTCAAGAAGTGGGTCCAAGTCAAAAATTGAAACTCAAGTCCACAATCATCTTCCCACAATGGAATGTGACTCAATGGTGGTGATTCAAGTTCAGGAATGATAGATGTGGGAATCAAAACCGACTCTAAAATATTACCTAAGTCGGGTAACAAAACAGGAGTCAATAATGATTCAGGAATTTGAACTTGAATTTGAGAATCTAGGTCACATTCGAGTTCTAATTCGGGAAAGGAAAACTTGCCAAATTATCAGAATTTGAAGTTTCGGCAAGTTCACAAGATGGTACTGAATTAGAAACTTGTTGTTCCAAGCAACTTGGTTCGTCGGCTCCAATCAAGTGGTCATCGATATCAGAATCACCGGCCGGTGTAAGCATTCCACCATCAAATCTATGTCATGATCACGGGCTAATTTAGCCTCAGTCATGGCAGCTAGCATCCCTTCATAGTCGATAGGTGCTTCTTGTTGAAAATAGGAAGGGTACTTGTGATAAAGTTGTGAGTCGGTGGACTCACGTATCATCATGTCTAAAATTGATGGAGAATTTTGCTTGGACTTATTTCTACTCATCATTTCCCAGATAGATGGATTTCTATTCTGAATGGGTGGATCTGAGTATGAATTTTGGGAAAAATGTGGACTAGATGGATATGGAGGACAATTTGGTTGAGAATTAGACTCGGGGGACTCGAAACCCCATGAACTCTGTGACGAGTTGAAATTATTATGAAATTATAGTCATAAGATGGGGGGTGTGGGTTATATTCATTCGGATCAGACCATTCCGGCACACTAGATTGGTCAAAGTTAGGGTATGCCGGGTTAGTAATTTCCGAATAATAGTTAGGGGTGTAATATGGATTAAAATTGGAATTGTTCTTATATGCCATATCACACCAATACAAACACAACAAACAAATAAACAAACAAAAAAGAAAAATTCTAACCTAAGTTAGGGTAGACCTATGACCTAGACGACTCCTAACTGGTTAGACTGTCCACGGGAGGTAGGGTGCAGACTTTGACCACAAGTTAATCAGCCAGGTCAGGCAAGAGTGGTGGGAGGTTTTCCGTCAAAGACGTTCCTTAATTAAATAACCACCACGCTTCGAGCTTTCGGCCCTCAATCCCCTTCCTAGACACTGATTTGGCAAGAGTCAACTTCCAACACCGTTCCCCCTTAGGATAATCTCCTAATTGAGTCCGAGATGTCCCTAGGGCCAACGTCTACTAATTTTTAAGTTAGGCTTGGGTTAGTGAGTGCTTGGGATATGATTTTTGGGCTAAGGAAGGGTGATGAATCCCCACCTTATCTTGTTAATGGGTTATGCCCTTAAGATGAATTAGTGCAAGTGTACAAGATAAATAGATAAGAATCACTCAAAGCAGAAAATCAACCAAGAGATGATTCCTATTCTACATGCAATGCGTACGTACCTTGCCTCCAGCACTCTTCAACAGTAAAAGTAAAAGAATTGAAAGACACGTGCCTAGAATGCAGTTGTCTAAACAATTTTTAATTACAACCAATTTTTTACTGTTGATTAAATTAGCAGGTATATGGTGAATAATACAGGAAGATAAGTATTGCAGAAGCTGTATTTTGCAGAGCTGAAGACCCTGCAGAAAAATTGTCAGGAGTGAACTCCTCCTTGCCGCAGATCCGCGGCTTTGGCCGCGTTTCTGCGGCAATTTGGAGGGATCCTGGGCTCTGCTTTCTGGAGCAGAGGCCCAGGTCCACTTATATGTTACTGCAGTTGCAAAAATCCTGTTTCTTCACCTGTAACCTGCAACAGAAAAGAATAAAGAATAAGTTAATAAAAAATATTTTTTTTATTAGAGAATAACTTACCGTCCCTCCCCGGCAACGGCGCCAAAATTTGATTGAGAAATTAAATGATTAAAAATAGAGTTCAGAATTCTTCTCAATGCGAATCCGCTGTAGCAAGGGCTCTAGCGGGTCGTGATCCTCAAGGAGAGACTGCGATAGAAGCGTTAAGCAAGTTATACTCTAAAAATTTATCTTTTTTAGTTATTTTGTTAGTCACGATGGTATTTACAATGAGTTGTGGTATTTACAATGGATCGAAGAAAAGAATATGGAGAGAGATGGATTTAATCTACAAAAAGAAATAAAAAAGAAGAAAAAAAAAACTTACTTGAGTTGGAGAAAATAAGTGAAAACCTAATACTTTCTACCGTTTTTCGGAGGCGTTGAACGTATGAACCTTGGGATCGAACTCAGTCCGTTGTCGCATTAGGTCATCAAGCCTTGGGCAAGCATGAGTTGATACGCCTCGAGGAGGAGAACATCGCCATGGAATATCGTTGGAACCCCGATCTTCGGTATACTTATGGTTCGGTAATCGCTTGCATGCTCATCACCAATCACAGAGATGAAAAGAGAAAAAGAAATAGAAAACAAGAATAAAAGTAAAACATAGAAATAAGAAACAAAACAAAATAATACCTTTATTGCTTTAATCCATGGCAGAGAAGAGAAGATACATCAGTGTCACCCTCAATATAATCATCTCTCTCTCTCTTTAAAATAAAAAGAAAAGAAAATCTAACTACAAAGGAAGAAACCCTAGAAAAAAACCTAACTTTGGCCCTTGGCTCGCCTCTGGACCATTCTGTACGTTGCATTGCAGTGATATTTATAGAGCAGAAGGCTGCAGAGTCCCAGTAGAACCTGCCCACGAAAACTCGTATTCCCTCTCATCTATATTGCCGCGGATGCGCGGCTTTTGCCGCGCCTCCGCGGCAATCTGGTGGCAGATTGCCACGCGCTTTGGCGCGTGGCTTCTCCTGGTCCGTCCCTGTGGGCTTCTGCTTCTGGAATTTTAATCCTGGCCTTTTAAATCTGGATTTTCGAGGTAACTTGGTAATCAAGTTACCCTTAATCCAGATTTCTTCAAATCTTCCTCCCACGAATTTCTTCTTTATCTTGGCCTTTTAATCTGATCCTGCAGGTGTTTAGGGTTGGATAGAAGTCCACCCTTCCCTAAACTTCAATAATTGCAACTCTAGCCCTTGCATAATTGCACTTTGACACTTGATATTTGCATTTTGACTCTTGGGCTTCAAATATGGGCTTTTGGGCTTCATTGGGCTTTATTTATTATTAAATTGATAATTCGAGGCCTGCACACAATAAATTACAAATTATTAATAAATGTGCAGAATAATATGAATAAATATGAAAATGTGATGGTAAATATGATGATAAAAATGCACTTTTGACTACCAATCACTTCCACTAGAACTCAAAACAACACGAACTCGCAAGTTTGCCTCCTCAAATACAATGTAGAACACTTTGGTGATCTCAACACTTTTATCACCTTAAAAACACTCTCACAACAACTCTCCTATAGGATTGATATAGCAATCGAAAGCTCAAGTATGTGTGAGAAAAACTAAGATGAATTTGTGGTGAAAAACTCAAGAAATCACTTTTGAAAACACTCTTGATAAACTCTCCTTTTGATATAGAAGTTTTAGCTCTAAAATAAGTAAAATAAACACTTAAAAAGGTAGGAAAAACTAGCTTGAAAACCTACTTAAAATCTTATAGAAAACAACTCAAACAGCCACAATTTATAGGCCTAAAAAATATAGCCATTGGGGTCCAACTCAGCAGGAAATCCTGCTGTCGGTCGACCGGCTGGTCGACTGCCAACGGTCGGATTTCCGACCGTTGGGAAAAGCGGTCGACCGACGGTCGACCGAAACTGGGCATTGCCCTAACGGTCGACCGCCCGGTCGACCGGGGCAGATCCAGAAAGCAAAGCTCTCTGGCAGTCGATCGGGTCGATCGACCGGCCCACAAGCCAAAGGACCTGTGCACGTCTATGCACATCGATCAACCGATCCGGTCGACCAGCAGAAGGCCAGGTTACAAATTTTTAGGGATAAAAACTTGGTCTTTTTATCTTTAATAAAATCCCATAAATTCTCATAAATTCTACAAAAATAAGTTCTTTGAAATATTTTGAAGTACAAATATGTTTGATTAAAATCAAAACATATTACAAACATTTTGAACTATTTTTGTGTTATAGAAATTTTGACTTAAAACAAAAACTGTATTTTTCAAAAACAATCTCCAAATTGAAAAATGATTTTTTCAAAACTTCTCCAAATACAAAAATAAGATATTTTAAACACTTTTGAAGCTTAGTGTGTATGAATATGATCCACTACACATATATGATGAAATATCTATATTTTTGACATTAAGCTCTAAAATAAGTTTTGATAAAACACATGTATATTTTGAAGTTTAAAACCAAAACGGTATTTTCTAAAACACCTATAAATTTTGTGTGTGTGTAAATGAACTTGAGCAATTGACCAACTATCTATCCTTTACATTTTATCTAAAAATAAATCTTGACACTTACAAACCCGACACAAGTCTTCTTGAAAATCTTCTCTTGAAAATATTCTCCTCCTTCTTGACTTGATCCAAACCTTGATCCAATGAGCTAGACTCCTCTTGAGTACTTGATGCGATCTTGATGCGCAAGCTCTCGAATCAACACGTGCTAGCTCCAAAACTTGACTTTGAATCTTTTGTTGAAGCTAAACACCTACTAAAATCTTGATCAAATATCTGAGACTAAATAAACATAAGATCATTAGTACTGTAACTACATGAGTTAATCATCATCAAAACTAAACGATGGGCCTTTAGGCCAACAGGCCTGTCGAGAGCAAGATACGGAGAAGAAAAGACAGCTTATTCTATCGATAGGTAGCAAACTCTATCGAAAGACTAACACACCTGTCGACAAGTGATAGAGCATGTCGACACCCAGAGTCAAAATCAGATTCATGTATGTTCCCAGAAGGAGATGTTCTACTCCTTATTGCAAAGGAGGAAGCGACTGTCAAGATGGCGAATGGCTTGGCTTGCAAGGTTATCGATACCTGGACATTCAATATTACATGCAGAGATAGAACGGTGCGTGCTCTGAAGGCAGCCGATATATCTAGGAGACATGGTACAATCTAATATCAATAGGGGTGCTTGACGAAGGAGGATGGCTCCAAGTGCAACAAGGTGTCGTCATAGTTAGCCAATGAGACAGGTAATCCTGGAAGGATAGAATTGTGAAGGGATATACAAGCTAAAGGAAAGAAACTCAGTTCGAGATGGAGTTTCAACGACAAGCTTGAAAGAGAGCTCATCATGAGGTGGAGCTTCAAGGATAACTGCGACGGGACATGAACTGGGTCAAAGTGTTATAAGAAAGAGAAATAGTGCATTCAAGAAAAGCCAAGATGGCCCAAGTCATGATGGTGAATCAGCCAAAGGCCCTAAGGGAAGGGCCAAAAGAAATAAAGGCTTCACGGTATGGTTACAATCAAGAAGAGAATCAAAGTGCAACCTCAAAATTTCCAAGGTGTTTTTCTAAGACTTGTAAAGTAAGTAAAGGTGGAGATTGTTGAAAATTTGCCTTGTTTTCAAGTAGGAAATGATGATTAAGAAGATTCAATAGAATTGGAGAAGACAGATGAACTTGGATAAGAAGAAAATCCAGAAAACATGTGACAGTCGATAGGCCTATCGGCTGTGTACAAAAGGCTGTCGATAGGGACTGTCGACAGCAAGATACAAAGAAAAAAAAGATAGCTCAGTCTGTCGATAGGTGGCAGACGCTGTTGATGGACTGGCACACCTGTCGACAACTAGAGTCAAAATCTTATTCATGTTTCTTTTTCTGACGCGTTCAAGTTTCTTTTCTGACGGACTCCGAATAGAACTCAATTTTTATTCAATAAAGATATATTTTAATTTTGAAGGGTCTATAATTCTTCTAGATCAAGAAAATCAACCCCTATAAGGATTGATCAAGTTCTTCAAGCATCTGACGATCAAGATCATCTCATAGTTAGAATAGAGTTTGGATTGTAAAACTCTATAAATAAAGATTGTAACCTAGTATATTGTAATACAAATGATGAAGAGGAAGCTAAGAAAGAGAAGAAGGTGACGATGCATAGAGAGAAAGTATACTCTTGTAATTTTGTGAGAGTCAAGAAGAAGGTGAATAGTCTTGTGAGAAGTAAGGGGAATGTTAGATCTCTTGTACCAAGTTTATTAATAAAACTCTCTTAAGTTCTCTCTCAGTAGACGTACGCCAAGTTTGGGCCGAAGCACGTTAAATTCTCGGGTCATTATTTCTAATCTTTTGTCTTGATATTTCTAGTTTGCTCTACAATAATTTTCCTTTCGCTAGTACTACATATTGTCAAGATTCCGCTCTGCACAACAAGGAGAACTACTTGGTCCTCTAGCTTCAGTCCCCTTGCCCGCTTGCGAGAAATGTCTTGCAAGCAAGTCGACAGAAAACTGTTTGAAAAAGCTAAACACGCATCAATGCTACTTGATTTAATCCATTCTGACATCTATGGACCCTTTCATGTGAAGGCTCGGAACGGATGCACCTATTATATCATTTTTATCGATGTTTTTTTGCGATGGGAATACAATAAAGAAATAAATAAAATAAATAAATAATAAAGTGTTCTTTCATAATAGACCAGATAAAATGAAAGTTAAAGAATTTTAATTTTGGAAGCCGAGGTTCACTATCTAAAGTGCGGTGCTTCTTTTCCTTTTGTATGTACGCTAGCGAGTTTGCAAGCAATGTATTTACATAACACCACAAAAATTCATGGTTCTTTTGAATCAAAATTCTTCTCGCATTAAGTTGTTTATAAGGTAAATTAGCTTATTTTAATTTGCTATTTAACGTGCATAGCTCGTGCAATCTGATTTTTCTCATATCTCCGATGGCCACGTGAGCTAGACTACTGTTATATATTCCTAACATAACAATAGTAAGTAGTAACATGGGGCATAAAACTTTTTAAAAAAAAAAAATCTAAACATTTGGGTTCAGCTCGGGCCTAGTTCGACACGTGCCTTGCTCGAGCCGTGGGCCTCCTTTCTCAAACCCGGGCACGCCTTGTGTTTGGAGGCGAGCCGACGTCGGGAGTAGGTCTGGGTGAACCAGACCGGGCCGGACCGGTCCCGTGTGGGTAGGCGGGCTGAAGCAAGCCCGTTCGAAACCCTAAGTGAAGGCTTTGATCAGCGACTCCAAGTCCAACCGCTAAACTAGAATGCATCTAGATCGTCACGTGTCTTTTCTTCCCTTTACCTTCTTTATTTTAAAAAAGAAAAGGAAAAAGGGAAAAAAAAAAAAAACCCAAACCCCCAACCCCCAACCCCTTTCCTAAAAAAAGTTGATTTTCAAAACAAAACAAGCAGCAAACTCAGCCGCTTCTCCTCTTCCCCTTCCACTTGGAACAAACAGCGGTCGCCCTCGCCCTCGCCCTCGCCCTCGCCCTCAGCTTCCACGTCTCTGCATCCATCTGCTTCAAGTACTGGCGCTTGCGAGCTTGGGTTTCTTCTGATCTCGGTGAATGCCGCCAAAGCTTCTTCTCTCGGATCAGATCAGGTACTCTAATCGCCGCTGCTTCAGCTCTTTCGGTGTCGAATCTGCCTTTTCTTTTTCACGAGATTTATATGTGAACTGTATATGTTCTCTGTAAGATTGTTTATGGCCTGCTTTGATTTTATCACCTTTGTTGTTTTGAAACTGGATTCTGTTGTATTAAAGCTCGGAGAGAGATAATGTAGGCTTGGTTTTGATTTAAGTGCAGAATTACTTGAAATTTAAGGACAATTTCATAGAATAGAAATAAATTCAAGCTAAAAGTAGAATAAATGATATATCAAGAACTGATTTGATGTGGTCATGCAGACAGATCATAGATGAGAGGAGTTGCCTCGACATATCACATGCATGTAGGTGACTGGTGATGGATGTTGAAACGAAGGAATAGTTGGAGCTTGGAATGACACTTCTAAGTTCTCTTCTAAGAGCTATTGGCAAAGAGGGTCTCACAAACCCTTTCCTAATTTGACGGCCACAATAAAAGTTGCTCCAGCTTTAGGAACCTTGATGTGCAACAGGTACTTTATGTGCTGGCCCCAGATATCGGAAAGTTTAGTGTGAGCCGATGTCATATGGATGGTTGGTGGTTACTTTTAGAGTTTGTGCTAGAGTAGGCCATGATGTTCAGCATTCAATACTTGTTGATGCATGACATTAAATCACAGAGTTTCTTTTTAGGTGGATCTAAACACTTTTCTCATTAGAGGTTTGCGACATTGGAGTCCAGATCCATATGTTTATACCTCCAAATATTCTTACCCAGTAATTTACTGGGCTTTTATGGACAATAATAAGTTAAATTCTTTCTGGAAATAGAAAACTTGCAATTATATAGGTTACTTTATATTTTATGGTAATTCCCTGGCTTCTATTTTCAGCATAAAAATGCTAATTACATCCAAAGTTTTGTGTTAACATTGTCATATAAAACAATTCTGCTGAAAGATATTTTACTTTTTTTTTTGTTTTCCTTTTGGAGATAAAGCCTTAGCTTTGTTACAGGACTACAAACAAATCCTCATCTATGACATGAAGCTCATCTAACAGGATGCCAGAAATTCTGAATCCAAGTACCAAAAAACATATGTCCTGCTATTCCTTACTGAGTTACAAGATATTTAATATCATGCAAACACCGGTTTTTTTGGTGTGAAAGTATTCGATTTAAATCAGGTAGAAATTTAGCAAACTAAACAGTTCATATTGGGCTGGAAATTTAAAATAGTTTAGTTCTTGCAACTGATTTATTGTGTATAACTAAGTTAACTTACCAATTACCAGTTGGACCTGCTGAGCCCGAGGCCTAGCTAATGTTGTAAATGTTGAGTGATTGAACGAACAAATAGTCCCACGTCAACTAGACATGGGGATGGTCTTGAGTATATAAGGATTTGTGCAACTCCACCTAGAAGGATAGTCTTTTGGGATGGTGCCCCAAGTCCTTACAATTGGTATTAGAGCCATGCGCCGAACTTAGTCGTGTGTGTGGGTGATGTTCGACCCCCAAATGGGCGCAAAAGGTGCATTGGTGGGTCCTGTAAAACTAATTGGCTCTCAGAAATTTATTAGTGGTGCTCTTGCTTCGCATAAGGCGTGGGGCCAACTACACACGGTAAAGAGGAGTGATAAGCTGCAATTGTTGCTACACGTAAGGTGTGTCCGCTTCGCGTGGTGAAGAAGTTATGATCTCGATGGAGCATTTGGTCTTCCATTGTGAAGATAATTAAGCTTGCATGAGAAGGCCCAGACTCTTTGTTCGAGGGGAATGGTAGAGTAATTCGACGAACAAATAGTCCCACATCGAATAGACATGGGGATGGTCTATAAGGATTTAGGCAACTCCACTTAGAAGGTTAGTCTTTTGGGATGGTGTCCCAAGTCCTTACAGTAAAGAGTTGGGGATGAGTTGTTGGAGATCCTATGTTCAAGTCCACCTTCAGCCTTTGATCAGTCAAATACTAGTGTTACCAAGTGAAAATAAGCTTATTATTCTTTTATTTATTGCATATTGGCTTCAAATTGTACTGGTTCTTACTATGTTAATTAGTCTGTGTAAGAGAGAGAGAGGAGTGAGAATTGTACGTTCTCTCTCATTTTCTATATATATATGTCCTCAAGGGGTGCTCGACTGGTTAGATCGTGGGTTTTCTCCCCAGCTGGTCGCCGATTCGAATCCCTTGATAGGCATTTGCTCCCGGAAATTTTATTTCCGCGATTTACCCAGGACTGTATAGGAAAACTTCCCAGGGCAGGGTGCAAAGACCCCACGGGATTAGTCAGGGTGTGCTAAGCGACCTCGGATACTGGGATGGATTTCATATATATATATATGTATATATATGAAAATCTTCAAATGAGAAACTTTCTCAAAATATCACATATATTTTGTAACACTTGTTGCATGGGTAAAAAGCTCAGAATCGCTTGATTTCTTATTGGTAACCTAAATAAAGTATGTAGATCAAGGTAAACGGTTGGATCATCCACATGATCGCTCCTATATGATTTCTCACGGTCTTCGTGTGAGAAAGTTTCTCACACGAAGACCTCCCTCTCTCTCTCTCTCTATATATATATATATATATATATATATATAATATATATATATATATATATATATATATATATATATATATAGAGACTTGTGTCATTCTGGAAGGATTTGAGGCCGAATCCTTCTTACTCAATTACAACTTACGACATCCGAATGCAAGATCCACTCCGTTAAAGTTGATCTACATTATTTCAAGTAACTAAAAAATCAAAAATCATGTATTTTGAATACTTTTTTGCCCATCTATCAAGTAGGCACAAAATAGACGGCCAAAGTAGTGGGTTGGTTAGTTTAATGGTGTAGAATATTTGAAATCTAACAAAAATTGGTATGTGAGGGTTTTTAAGTGTTTAGGTCATGATGAAATGGTCGGATCGAGAATTTGTATGTCTAAGATGTAGATCTAAGTAATATGCTCTTTTCAACCGCCCATCTTGCGCCTACTTGGTGGATGGGCAAAAAGTATTCAAAATACATGATTTTTAATTTTTAGTTACTTAAAATAATGTAGATCAACTTCAACGGAGTGGATCTTGCACTCAGATGTCGTAGGACTATATTTGAGTGAGAAGGATTCGGCCTCGAATTCTTGCAGAATGACACAAGTCTATCTCTTTATATAGTAGTGATCCAGTGAGAAAGTTAGCTTAGATGCGAAGATGAGAAAGGAGACGTAGGATTATCTTTTGGGTGGTTAAGATTAGTTTTTGAGTTGGTTAAGTTGTGGGTTGATTAATTTAGTTTTTGGGTTTTAGTTTTATTTCCTCCAAATCTAATCTCAACCACTCAGAAACTAATCCGACGGTTCTTATGTTCCTTTCTCATCTTCTCACCCTAAGCCAGCTTTCTCGCTGGATCACTACTCTCTCTCTCTCTCTCCATATATATATATATATATATATATTATATATATATATATATATATATATATATATATATATATATGTATGGTGTGCAGTGATGGGACTTTTATTTTCCCCCCCAATTGTGTTTTTTCCCTTATTGTGGGAATTTTTTTCTCTTCTTTTTTTTGTTTTGGGGTGGGGTGGGCTCTCTCTCTCTCTCTCTCTCTCTAGTGTGCAGCGATGGACCTTTTTCCCCTTCTTTTTTGGATTTCCCCCCACTTTTGGTGGTGGTTTTTTTTTGTGTGTGTGTAGTGGTTTTTTTTTTTCTTTTTTTTGGGGGGGGGGGGGGGGGGTTATGTGGGGGAGAGCTACATTTTAAAGTGTGATTAGTGAACTCAGACCAACTATGAGTCTATGATATGTATCTGGACTTGCTCAAGCTTATTAAGGATCTTAATTGTTTGGGCTATGGTAAATCTGAACATGAATGGGACATATGACTGATTGAGCCAGTTTGGCTGAATATGTTATTTATGTCCACTCGCCTCAAAAAAGTTTCAGCAAAGGTGTTTGGCTCTACAGCCTACAGGTAATAGACAGAAATTATAGATTCTACTCAAAAATTTCACAAGTAATAGACAGAAGTTTTAGGTTCTACTCAAAATTCTCTGTTCTGAATGATAACCAGATTCCACCATTTGTTTTTCAATTTTATTGTCCTCACCTTAGGACTTGCTGCTTCTCTTCTGTTCTTCAGGTTGGCATTAAGTAATAATGCAACTGCTGATCTTACTCTTGCCATTTTCTGTTGGGAGTTTCCATAATCCTTCTGTTCAGGATTTTGTTTAAGATCATCTGGACATGATTATTCTTTTGTTTCTCTCAGGTTATTTTTATTAGTTTTAAAGAGTTATTCTCATTACCATTATAATGCTTCAGCTCTGGCCTGGTCATGCAGTACAGTGCATTTCTTGAAGCTATACTGATGAAATTTCTGAAGAGTATTATAGGAGTTGATCGATGCTTTATTGAGAATGAGATGAATAGTTGGGTTACATAGTCATCCCTTCTTGATCAGAAAAGAGGCATGGTAATAAAGCTTACACTTCTGATTGTTTTTTTTCTTAAATATCACCAGTATACTTCAACTGCAATTTGACTGCTGATGATGTATTTGCAGAGCACATACTCGTTTAAGACTTCAAAGTGGTCACGGTTCCCATTAAGGGTGGTTCTTCTCATCTTTGTCATAATATTTGGTGTTTACATGTGCTCTGTTTATCTGGAGCAGATTTCCCTGCAGAAATATCCGGGGAAAATATCATTTTCTAGCAGAAAGGCAGAACCAGATTGTGCTTTACATGACATCAGACCTGAGGAGATCCCCTATGTGCATTTTCCTCAACCCAAAACTTTTAGCAGGTGGTATTTAATTTCTCTAGTGTTTCCCATCATGCTTATATTTTCTTATTCTGATTCGAGGTGCTAACTCAAGCAGGAGAGAATGCTTGTGCACTCCTGTCCGCTTCTTTGTTCTTTTGTCCATCCAAAGATCCGGAAGTGGGTGGTTTGAAACTCTGCTAAATAGTCATCCGAATATTAGTTCAAATGGGGAGATCTTTTCAGTTAAGGAAAGAAGAGGTAATATCACAGCGATCCTTCGGACATTAGATGCTGTCTATAACTTGGACTGGCTAAGTAGTGCTGCAAAAAATGAATGTGTGGCGGCAGTTGGCTTTAAGTGGATGCTAAACCAGGTTTCCTTTTTTTTTTCACCATTTCTATAAGCCGCTAATTTTCTGCGAGTATAAGAACTTCTGCATCATTGTTTATGAATCTGATTCTAACATTATATACCCATCACACTTTCCCTTCTCTGTAGCAGCATGCCGGAACCCGTGGCTGCTTTCTTACTGATTGACTTCACACAAGGAGCTCATTTCTTGCGTTGCATCACTTGCTGACATTCCGGGAAAAAAGTCCTTTTTTATTGCTAACCTTAAGTATCATTAGAACATTATCCAAAAAATATATCATTAGAATGTTAGCTTCACAGTTTGAAGGGAGGATGAAAGCTGACTATATAATGTATGATAGCTGTTTTTATGGGAGAAAAGGGACTGTTTTGTGTTTGCAATCAAAAGATGGACTGATATCACACTGATATTTTGTTTCACCAATTTGGGCTTATAAAATTTTCTTTTATGCTGGTTACACTGTTTTCTTGTCGATGAATCACATCTTATTAGCAAAAAGCAGTCTTTGGTCTCATCAGCCTCTTCGCCTCAAATCTTCATATCCCTTTTACTCTAATGCCCATACGTCTACCAGCAAACTCCTTTTCTTATGAACTGTATTCAAGTTCACTTTACAAAATTGGCAGCCACTTTTAGAAGAGGAAGATGCAGAACTGATTGCAATCCATTTAAACCCGCAAAGGCAGCAAGTTATCTGAAGTTGTTTTAGTTAAATAACTTTTATCATTTTAATTATTTGATTTTAGATTATGTTTATTGTTAGAATTCAGGGATATCTTTATTAATTCACATTTTTCTCCTGTTTATTAGTCTTTATGAGTTTGAGTTGAATCTCATTTAGGATTTTATGTGTTTATCTTTTTATCTAGTTCCTTATAAACAAGGTTACACATAACTTTATATTTTCAGAATTAAATGAATGAAAAGTTTCTATAGTTACGTGATCAAGTTGATATCACCTTTATGTCTTCTCACCAATACTCTTTTGGTTATCCGCCCCACTTTTTTTCTTATGGCTTCTAAACCTTTTTCTTCTCTTCTCTTCCTCAAATTACTGTCCTTCCCCAAACTGTTCTTTTCTAGAGGAATATGTATATAAATAATAATAAGAGTGCACAAATACACACACACATAGTCGTGTTGTTGCATCAAAAAGATCATGCATAGTTCAATGCATCTAACTTCTTATATTGAAACATATTTAAACTTATCATATTTATGCAAGTTAATATTTTGATGCTTTTTTTTCTTCACTAAAGTATAGCCTTTGATACATGAGGTAAAGTAAATAAATGTCTCAAATAAGTAATGTGAACAAAAAAGTGTAAGACAAATGTAGAACATGTGTCCAAGAAATGTTCAACAAGTGTCTTAAATTAAAAAGTTCGTATATGATTGGGGATAAGTTTGAGAAGCGTCCGATAAGTGTCCCAGGAAGTTTTGGTGTCCGCCACGAGTACCTTGTGTTTTGGCTGCCGATTCGATGACTCTGGAAACAGGAGGCATCGGCTTCATCACTTTGAAAGAAGGGCCGAGTCGGCTTCATACACGGTTCAAAGACTCGGCCGAGTCGGAGACGAGTCGGCCGAGTCGTATCCGTCTCAGCTCGCTCCGAGAGGAGTCCGAGTCACGAGTCTATCGACTCAACTCAGAAGAGACCGACTAGGACGAGAATCGGAGTTGACTCAGTCGACTCGGCATTATGATGATAATTTTGTGCCTCATCGCAATTCAATGTGAAAATAACTACATTAGCATGTATTTATGAATATAGTTTGTGCAATTTACTATATTGTGCATGTATTTTGATATGCTTCTACCGACAACGCGTGTATTTATGGCTTCGCTTTTTGTTTAGTGTGCTACGTGATATATTTTGGACATGTGATACATGAATGTGGATGGCTACATTTTTTTAAGATTTGTCGTGATTTTTTCAGAATTTTTGAGTTTTCTATGTAGCGTTTTGCGCGTATCGCCCGATACCGATCCGACTCACCGAGACCGATCCGTCTCAGTGCCCGCCGAGTCGGCGGCCGAGACCGTGACTGTAAACCATGGCTTCATAATAGAAGTACCCGTGCTACACTGCTTTTATTGGAGTGGTATTAAAAATCATGAGGTTTATCGAAAGCGTCGGCACCGCTTTTCTTCATGATTTGCCTTCTTGTTCCTGGACATACCCCTTCCTTGAAGCATGCTTTTGTCTTAGTTCGGCATTGTTGGGACCATTTTGGCAATAGCAGCAATAAATTGCGTTGAATGCTGCATTTTGTCTTGCAATTCCCTGTGTATTACTTTTGAGAGACTGCAAGGTTTATCAAAAGAGTTGGTTTCATGGTTTGCCTTATTGTTCCTCTATAGGACCCTTTCTTGGAGCATGCTATTTGTTTTGATTTTGGCATAGTCTATGGGACCATTTTGGCAATAATGGCAATAGATAGCAGTCAATGCCGCATTTCGTCATTCAATGCCTTAATATATTTTCAGTGAAGCAGCGACTTACATTCTTCAGAGGCCATTTAGTGTAGGATGCCAACAAATTTTTTAAGACATCATTTCTCAGGGTGTTGTCAAAAGCAAGAAGTCACCAAAATACATGAGGCTCCCCCTCACATGGCATGTTGAGAAGTGCTGATGACATCGGGTTCTAAGGTTGGAAGGGGTCATAACTTTACAGCCAGTAATTCATGAAGGATGGTGTGGCATTATGCTCAGGCAAAACCTTCCCTATTCTCCTCTCTAAATCTTGAAGTGTTGGGGGTTTCCATTAGAACGACTCATCATCTTGTGTCAAATTTGAAAATATTTGGCATGAGTTGCTTTGTACCATCAGGCATAGATGCCTTTCTATGCATAGATGGAAATTTGAAGAGATACTATGAATAAGTTCTCTAGTTACTGGTTTGCCATACATGTGCACGCACGCAGACACATGTATACTGACCTCTTTGTGCATGTAAGATATGCTAGAAGTTTCTCCTGAATAGCTTATTGATTCTTCTAATAGTGTTTCCTTTGTTATGCAGGGGCTCATGGATCATCACAGGGAGATACTTGAATATTTCAAGTCAAAGGGGGTCTCCATAATATTTCTTTTCCGGAGGAATATTCTGCGTAGGTTCATCTCCGTGCTGGCAAATAATTATGACAGACATGCGAAGCAACTAAATGGCACTCACAAGTCCCATGTCCATTCCAAGGAAGAGGTCTCTCTCTCATGCATGCACTCCCTTTTATTTTGAAGTTCAATTTTGTCTCTATCAATATAAAATGAAGAGAGTTTTGATTGATCAAAAGGCTAATCTGGACCTAGAATAAGTGAATAACATATAGGCTTCCACTTAATTATATCATCTGTGAAAGGTACCAGAAAAGTTTTACCAGACAATAGCGTGCTCATGGAGTAGATTTTATCACTTGCTTATTTGTCCACCCAATATGTCAAAATATTGTGAACCTCTTTAGTGGATTCAGTGTTTAAACCACCCCCACCCCCAACCAGATTCCCACCCAAACACACACACACACACACACACAAAGAAGAAAAAAGAAAAGAAAAGAAAAGAAAAGAACTTCAAAATAACTGTCACACCTCCATTCTAACAGTGAAGTAGAGAATTGCATTTGCTCAACCTGCGGAAAACCTGTTAATGGTACTCTAAACTGTACCGGAAGTAAGATGTAAACTACATCGATTGCATCATTAATTTTTTTTCTTTCCTTATGTTTGGAACCATCTTTTATCCTTGGAATTGTTTGCTCTTAGGCTTATACCAATTCAGATTTGAGTTCCATTCCCTACAGTGAACCCTCTTTAGTCTTGCCAGATTGTTTGAGCCTAAACTACATGACCATAAGGTTAGTTTTTCTTTTTTCTACTTAGAGGCTTTATAGGTAATACAGAAATCCCCTTTTTTGAGGCAGACTTTTGGCATCAACCTAGAGGATTAACTTTGAGGTTTAAAATTGTCAGTAGAATTTTTTCTGTATATCTATGGAGATGTCTGAATATGGAGAGTCATGCTTCTTAGTTGACACCATTGCTATGGCAAAAGGCTTATTTGATATTGGTGGAACTAGATTCTACCATTTTGTTACTTTAGTTCCCCCAATATCAAATAAGACTTTTGTCAAAGAAATGTCCTTGGGATCGTGTTTCTATGATGTCCTCTAAGTTATGTTATTGCAAGATTATCATGGTTTTTTCATCTGATATCAAGCAGTGTGAAAAATATGGTGAGTCAAACTTTGTAAACCTAAAACGCTGCAATCTATCTTGATTCTAATTCCAACTCTTAGAATAGTCAGCGCACCCTAGATTCTTTTGCCATGATACTGTTCCTGTTTCCGAGAATGCACAAGGTGATGTTTCTTATAATCTTATTCTAGGACTTGTAGGATTGCTTCATTGACTTAAATAGAACAATAGTTAAGAATGCATCAATCACCAGAAAACCCCACCTTTTGTATGATAGGTATCAGATGGTTCAAATTTACTAGTATTTATTCAGATTTAGAATTTAGATTTGAAGAAGATCTGATATGATTTGGCTAGATTAAGGATTTATTTGAATCTAGATATGGTTAGATTTGATTGAGATTTAGGAGTTATTTAAATCTAGTTTTGGTTAGATTTGATGTTATTAATAATTGCACTTATGATATACGTATTGTAGGCTATATATAGTCATGTAGTGGAAATTGAAAAGTTATGGAATGATTTTGATAAAAAATGAAGCTATTTGTTTTGGGTATTGATTTTGATCCCCATGGATTAAATGATAGGCGGTGAAGCCAAGATCCGGTTGTGATCCGCGATTATATCTTTCATTTCTTCTCTTGTTCTTCAATTCTGCAAAATCTTCACCACAAATCCTAAATTCCCCTCCGTCCCACGTCAATTTTGGTATCAGTGCTAAAACCTGGTATCAGATTTTTTTTCCTTCTCATTTTTAGATAAAAAGGTTTACTGTGACAAAAAGAAATCCTTAAAATCTCTTTCAAAAATCACCTGATAATTCAAAATCCTCCATGTTCATCTTCATTCAACACTATCACAATTCAGCCCCACCATCGCCATCCAGCCTTGCCACTTCAGCAACCCTCGCCCTCGGGGTTCCTCCCTCGAAAATGCTTCACCGTGACACAACCTCCCTTCCCTTCAACAACGCGATGCCAACAACTACATGCCCCCATCATCTCTAATTTTCCTCTTTTGATCATCAAAGTCGACGCCACCAGATCTGCCGCCAACAATAGCCACTAGATCTCTCTCGTGCTCGCGTTGCTACTTACCACTGCATTCACTGGAGATGAATGCTTTCAAGCCGGGGAGATTGATGAGAATCAGATGGTTCAAATTTACTAGCATTTATTCAGATTTAGAATTTAGATTTGAAGACGATTTGACATGATTTGGCTGGATTTAGGATTTATTTGAATCTAAATATAGTTAGATTTGATTGAGATTTAGAAGTTATTTAAATCTAGATTTGGTTAAATTTGATGTTATCAATAATTGCACGTATGGTGTACGTATTGTAGGCTATATATAACCATGTAGTAGAAAATTGAAAAGTTATGGAATGATTTTGATAAAAAATGAAGCTATTTGCTTTGGGTATTGGTTTTGATCCCCATGGATTAAATGATAGGCGGTGAAGCCAAGATCCGAGTTGCGATTTGCAATCATATTTTTCATTTCTTCTCTTGTTCTTTCCCAATTCCATAAAATCCCCACCGCAAACTATAAATTCTCCTCCGTCCCACATCATTGTACCTATTTGTTAGACTATGAAAGGAATACTTATTGATACTGTGAAGATTTACAAAATACAATTACATGAAGTCTTGAGCCATCCCCCCTTTATATATACCCATACAAGATAAATCCTATTCAAACTATGACTCGTAATATTAGGATTTTACAAGATTCCAAATCATATTAGGACTCAATAGTTAAATAATTACTAATTAGTTAATTACTTAATATATCTAACATCCCCCTTCAAACTTAAGACAGTATGATATCGAGAGTTTGTGATGTGAAATAAAAGAGGAGGTCTACGGATTTTGGAAAAAGATAGATGAAAAAATAGGAAAAGATTACCCAATAGATAAATGAAAAGGCCTTCCACCTTCCCAGACTTTATGCTGCTTCACGTCGCACGCTCTTTGATTTTGATCTCACGCCGCTTCACGCCGCACACTTGATCTTAACTTCACAGTTAGGGCGGCACACCTCTCAAGGGAAAAAAAACCCTACAATTACTTTCTCAAAATTCTAGTCTATTTTTATTGAAAACAATTGAGTCTTTTAAATAGACTTACAACTCACTCATTCTCTTCTCACGACCATTTGAGACTAAAGAAGAGAAAAAATAAGACTACTAAATAAAAGAAAATTTACTCGACTCAATAAAATAAAATACACTCAGACTAAAAAACAAAAAAATCTGATTCGATGTTCCCATCATTCTCGCCGGGTGGAAAGAACTTGACCCCTTCGAGTATACATGTAGTGGTGGTGGTTTGAAACTGTTTGAATCTGAACATTAGTCTGAATCAGCTACTGATCTTGTAGAGTCTCTAACTTGTAGATATTGTAAATACTAACATGTTGCTGATATTGTGCAGTTGATGTTGTCGTCTTGTTGATGCAGAGTTGAAGATCAGTTGGAAGATGGAGAGGATGACGAAGGGCAGTCGACAACGAGGATGAGGGGAAGAGCAGCAGCAGTTGAAGGAGGACTTCAGGGAAGTGGAGAGAGGAATGAAAGGGAAGATCACGTGGGAAGAGGTTTGATGACGTCAAAGATATGAACAATAACTTGTTTTGATTTTGAAAGATTTTTTGTTGGAATTTTGTGGGGACTTGTAATAGTAAAATTTTAGATTTTCTTGTGGATATTTGTAGAGAGATGGGGCTTTGAAATGTGGTTGGGATTTGAGATGTGTGATAAGGACTTGAGATAAGATAAGAGTTAATGAGAAGATTGAACAGTAAAGATTTTTTTATCTTTTTAAATATTTTGGTTGTGATTTTTGTACAACAACAACTAAGCCATTTGTCCCAAGTATTTGGGGTAGGCTACATGAACCAAAAGAGAATTACGCCAGATCGGGCACATGGATCAGCTTTCTCTACTCATTCCTATCGAGCAATATGTCTTCACTAAGACCTTTAGCCTCTATATCTTGTCGTATTACCTCCATCCATGTTTTCTTCGGTCCCTCCTGCGTTCTTTTAACTTGTCCTAAATTGATACACTCTACTCGTCGGACTGGCACATCTGTAGGTCTACGTCACACATGACCAAACCATCGTAGACGATTTTCTCTCATCTTCTCTTCTATAGAGGCTACACCTATCAATGTTTAAAATAACGATAACATAACGATAACGTTTTTCTTTGTTATGTTAAAATAAGTTATAACGTAACACATAACGTAGGTTACACGATTTAATATTTTTAATAAAATAAATATATATACTATATTTAAAAATTTTATAAATAGGAAAATAATTTTAGAAAATCTAAAATATCAAAACAATATATAACACATTTAACAAGTCTCACAACAATTTTTAGTAAGCATCGAGAAATTGAGGTGCTCCGATATCGTGCACTTCCTCGTCAATTTAGAGAGATCAGAAAGAGATCGACGATGAATTCCTCGTTAATTGAAGAGTCGTGCGGCTTTTTGATTTTTTTAGAGCGTTACGACGACGAGTTCCTCGTCAATTGAAGAGAGATCAAAGAGAGAAGAACTGGGGTTCTTCAATAGTCGCCGATGAGAGAGATACAATTGAAGAGAAACTGTAGAGAGAAGAACCGCACAAGAGAGTCATTGTCATCGTCGCCATCATCGTCTACTGCAGAGAGAGATGCATTAGGGTGTTTCGATGCTTCGCTCGTCGTCGCCAATTTATGGTTTCATGTTGATTTGCTTTGTGGGGAGAAATCGCTTCATTGTTTTATGTTTAGCAACCCGTATAAATAACGTGAGTTACGAACGTAACGTTATTTTCATAACGTAACGTTCATAACGCTCCAAAAACGCTCGTTACTGGAATTGCGTTTTTTGCTAGTGTTATATAACGGTCGGGTGCCGTTATGTTCTATAACGGTTTATAACGAGTTACATAACAGGTTTTTTAAAACATTGACACCTACTTAGTACGAATATCCTCATTTCTCACCTTATCTCTCCGCGTGTAACACGCATCCAACGAAGCATGCGCATCTCTGCTACACTCATTTTCTGGGCATGATGTCTCTTTATAGCCCAACATTCTGTGCCATATAACAAAGCTGACCTAACAACAGTCCGATAAAACTTTCCCTTCAGTCATAATGGAATGTTACGATCATATAAAACTCCTGTTGCGCTCTTCCATTTCAACCAGCCGGCTTGAATCCTATGGTTGACATCACTATCGATCTCTCTATCCTTTTGGATAATAGAACCCAAGTACTTAAAATATTGCTCATCGGTATTTCTTGTCCATCTAGTCTCACAATACTATAATATTGGATTTTCTGTTTATTGAATTTATACTCCATATACTCTGTTTTGGCCCTAGTTAATCTAAAATCTTGAGATTCTAGAGTTTGCCTCCATAACTCCAATTTGGTATTTACCTCAGCTCTCGTCTCATCGACTAGGACAATATCATCAGCAATAGCATACATCAGGGTATCTCATCCTGAATAGCTCTAGTAAGCTCATCCGTCACTATAGCAAATAAGAATGGACTCAATGCAGATCCTTGATGCAATCCAATTGTGATAGAAAAATCACTTGTTATGCCTCCACAAGTTTTGACATTTGCCACTACTCTATCGTACATATTTTGATTATGCCAATATATTTGATGGGGACTCCCTTTTTCATTAATGTCCACCATAATACCTCTCTTGGCACATTATCATAAGCTTTTTCTAAATCAATAAAGACCATAAGCAAATTTCTCTTCCTCTCTCGAAATCGCTCTATAAGTTGATGAAGCAAATGAATAGCCTCTGTCGTCGATCGTTGGTTGTGATTTTTGTAACTAAAGATTTGGATTGTGATTGAGGATTTGATTTGGGGTTGAGATTTTGAATTAAGGTTGGGATTTGAGATAAGATAAGAGATAATAAGGAGATTGAAAAGATTTTGTATTTTTTGAAATTTGTTAAAATAGAAATGAATGAGATTATTTGATAAAAGAGATTACAAAAAAAGTGAATGAAGTAACAAATTGCACTGTCTCCTTACTGGGATTATCAATTCACTTCAACATTCGCAATGAATGGTTCAAAAAAATTGTACCGATTTCACAATGTGAATCTTTTCACAAGAAACTTGTATTACAATTTACTTTTCATCACTAATTACTTTTTTCCTACCTGTGCTCTGATACCAAATTGATGTGAAATAGGAGAGGGGGTTTACGGATTTTGAAAAAGAATGAGAGGAAAGAAATAGCAAAACATTACCTAATGGATAAATGAAAATGCCTTTTACCTTTTCGGACCTCACGCCGCTTCACGCATCACGCTCTTTGATCTTAATCTCATGCCGCTTCACGCTGCACACTCTATCTTAGCTTCACATCACGCCGCACACTCGATCTTAGCTTCACAGTTAGAGTTTCACACCCTGTCATGGGCGACATAACCCTTTGAGGGAAAAAACCCAAAATAATTTTCTCAAAATTTTAGTCTATTTTTATTGAAAGCAATTGATTCTTTTAAATAGACTTACAACTCACTCATTCTCTTCTCATGACTAATATGGGATTAAAGTAGAGGAAAATAAGACTGCTAAATAAAAGAAATTTACTCGACTCAATAAAATAAAATACAAATTCAGACTAAAAAAAAAAAAGAAATCTGACTCGATGTCCCCATCAGTTTGTAAAATGAAAACTAACAAAAACAAACATTAAAACTAATGAAAAGCTAATGCGACGCCGAATAACTGAATTGCAGATGTCTAAACACTAATTGCTGTTGTAGATCTTGAATTGTTGATGTTAATGCTGCTGAACTAAAGACAACCAATCCAAACATAAGAGGATGGGATTTGAAATGAGCTCAAAGCATCCTCCCTCGATACCTCAAACGAACTCAATGATCTTTCCTTAGGACTTAAAACGAACTCAAACAATCGTCTCTCGGGACCTCAAACAAACTCAAACTAAAACGAACTCAAACAATCTTCCCTTATGATCTGAAACGAATTTAGATGATCCTCCCTTGGGATCCCAAATGAGCTCCACTTCATGAAACAAATATTAGAGGCAAATTACCCAAGATGAGTTGTCAAGTAGCCGCGTTGTAAAAAACAAATTGTCGAATTACCAAAATACACCCAAGACGAGTTATCAAGTGCCGAGGACAAATTTCTGAAACTCAAAAGCTAAGCCAAATCTTTCACACATCTGAACATATCTTCCTCTCATGTGCAGAAATTGCAAGATCAAGAGGCCAACCGAACTTAAGAAAGCCAAACAAGAAGCTAAACCTGAACCGAACCAAGACGAATTACCATAGATGAACTGTCAAATTGCCAAAATTCAAATCGAACAAACCACAAGTTATGCAAACCAAGAATGCAATGAAAGCAAATCTGAACCGAATTGAAGGCGTCCAAACCAAAACTAGGAATCAAACTGAATGTTCCAAGCGAATTCACTTGCGAATCTTACTCTTTCACTGTGACTAATGCAGACTAATCTTCAAACAAAAAATCTCAAGAACCAAAATATCAAACAAATCTTCTCATTGGAAGTGCTGAAATCAGGCCTTAAACCGTCAAAATTCTTGCACCAATCTCTACAAAGTCTACTTCAAACAGTAGAATCTACAAAATCCAGTTCCACCATTGCGTTCAGAACGCCCAAAAAAATCTACTCCAATATCACAAAAATCAGCCATCGGAACACTAAGATACTGCTAAATCAACTTCAGCCGTTAGATTAACAGATTCCAGCCTGCACCCGTACTGATTGCTATTTGTTGTTCTGCCTTACACTTGATCCTCCCTTTCATCTAGGTGGTTGTTTCAAGTCGACAACAGATTCCTTGCTTTCTTCCTTAACAAGCTATCAACACACTCGTGTTTGCTATTTGATGATCTGCCTGACACTTGATTAGGGGTGAGAATGGGTCAGGCCGGGCCGAAGTTGATCCAAACTGAAATGGGCAGGCTTTGGGCCGGCTCGAATCTGAAATGGGCATGTATTTGACCCGCCCAAAATATTGCCCATTTTCGTTTGGGCCAGCCCATTCAGAATAACTCCATCAAGAGACTAGTTTCCAGCTTCCTAAAAACAATAAAAGATAAAATAAGAGTAAAAAAGAAATCCAGCTTTGATATTTCTTTTTTATTCTTTATGCATGTATTTCGCTGTTTCATATCCCTACACTCTGATTCACAGATTCCTAAAATAGAACTCAAATTTCTCCCACTACAAAAGCAACAACAACTAAGCCATTTGTCCCAAGTATTTGGGGTCGGCTACCTAAACCGAAAGAGAATTACGCCGGATCGGGCACATGGATCAGCTTTCTCCACTCATTTCTATCGAGCAATATGCCTTCACTAAGACCTTTAGCCTCTATATCTTGTCGTATTACCTCCATCCATGTTTTTTCGGTTTCCCCTGCGCTTTTTAACTTGCCCTAATTTGATACGCTCTACTCGTCGGACTGGTGATCTATAGGTCTACGTCGCACATGACCAAACCATCGTAGGCGGTTTTCTCTCATCTTCTCTTCTATAGAGGCTACGCCTATCTTAGTACGAATATCCTCATTTCTCATCTGATCTCTCCTCGTGTTACCACACATCCAACGAAGTATACGCATCTCTGTTACACTCGTCTTCTGGGCATGATATCTTTTATAGCCTAACATTTTGTGCCATATAACAAAGCTGGCCTAATAGCATGATAAAACTTTTCCTTCAGCCATACGGAATATTACGATCACATAAAACTCTTGTTGTGCTCCTCCATTTCAACCAGCCGGCTTAGATCCTATGGTTGACATCACTATTGTTCTTCCCATCCTTTTGGATAATAGAATTCAAGTACTTAAGATGACTGCTCATCGGTATTTCTTGACCATATAGTGTCACAATACTATAACCTCGGATTCCCTGTTTACTGAATTTACACTCTATATACTCTGTTTTGGTTCTACTTAATCTAAAACCTTGAGATTTTAGAGATTCCTCCATAACACCAATTTTGCATTTACCCCAACTCTCGTTTCATCAAGTAGGACAATATCATCAGCAAATAGCATACACTACAGTATCTCATCCTGAATGGCTTTAGTAAGCTCATCCATCACTATGACATATAAGAATGGACTCAATGCAGATCCTTGATGCAATCCAATTGTGATAGAAAAATCACTTATTATGCCTCCACAAGTTCTGACGTTTGCCACTACTCCATCGTACATGACCCTGATTATGTCAATATATTTGATGGGGACTCTCTTTTTCATCAATGTCCACCATAATACCTCTCTTGGCACCTTATCATAAGCTTTTTCTAAATCAATAAAGACCATATGCAAATTTCTCTTCCTCTCTCGAAATTGCTCTATAAGTTGACAAAGCAAATGAATAGCCTCTGTCGTCGATCGCCCCGGCATGAACCCAAACTGGTTCTCTGATATTTTAACATTCTGCCTTAACCTGTGTTCAATTACCCTTTCCCAAAGCTTCATAGTGTGACACATGAGTTTTATTTCACGATAGTTTGAACAACTCTGGATATCACTCTTGTTCTTATAGAGAGGTACTAGGGTACTCTTCCTCCACTCATTTGGCATCTTTTTAGTTAGCCAGATCTTGTTAAAGAGGGTTGTCAGCCATTCACGCCCACCTCTCCTAAGCATCTCCACACCTCAATAGGAATTCCATCCGGGTTAACAACTTTCCTTGACTTCATCACTTCATCCTCTTCAAGGCTTCTTTAACTTCAGATTCACTAATTTTGTGCATATAATTCTGGTTCATATTTTGGCACTGAATGGTAAGGTCATCCAAATCTTAAGTAGAACTCCCACTGCATTTGAGAAAAGTTGAAGAAGAAAATCAGATAAGATTTTTTATAATTTCATGGTTTTATTAACAATTATGGTAAATATGAAAGATTTTAATTTGACATGTGATATGTGCTAAACAAGGAGATTTTTTTTCAATCTCATGATTTTCTTCTAGTAGCTTTGTATTGCTGCTCTTTCTCAATCTCATGCTATAAGCTAGTGACCTTTGCAATTCACACACAAAACACTTTTTCTTTCTTTTTTTCCCCTGTTTTTCCTTCTTTTTTCCCTATCTTTTTAGATCTCACATATTCAAAGCTGTAACAAATTATGCAGATCAAGTCTCTTGACTTCAAAATTTCAGTTGCTAAGTGAAAATTAGTATAAACCCCCCAACCCAAAACTCTGGCCTTGTTTGGCAGCACGAGGCCACGAACCGGTCGATGGCCTGCACGATGATCTGCTTTAGGATCGCCGATATCTACAACGGTTGGAGGCATTGGTGGTGCCAGAGACCAACGACCCCTCGTTCCCTGTGCTCACGTCCAGGGCGTGGTTCCTTGGCGTGACCTGCCCGTCCTCATCTGCCTTAACACGGGCAGGTCACGCCAAGGAACCACGCCCTGGACGTGAGCACAGGGAACGAGGGGTCGTTGGTCTCTGGCACCACCAATGCCTCCTCAATCGGGCACCGGTCTGATTCGATTGGGATAGTACCGGGCTTTTGGGGATCTGTGTGTGGTTGTTGGACACTTTTGGAGGTCGGGTTTTGTGAATGGTGAGATTTTGATGGGGTTTCTGTGAGGGTTTTGATTGAGAGACCACTGTTCTAAAAATCAGATTAATCGGCCGATTAATCCTATTCGGTGACAGCCCGCTTAATATTACATTAATCGCTTTGATTATGCGCTCGGGCGATTAATCGAGTCCAAAACGATTAATCCCCGATTAATCCCCGATTAATGTCCGATTAATCCGATTAATCCCCGATTAATCATTTAGGTATTTCATATATTTTTTTATTTGAAAAACTTCACTTTGTGTGTGTTGGATCGCTAAGTAGTTTATGTTGTAATGTTGATGATTTGATAATGATCTTTTATTAAATAGTAGATGAATTGTTATTTATTAAATAGTAGATGAATTATGATATTTTATTATTGTATATTTTGTATAAAGTGATACTTATGTTTTATTATTTTTGATTATTTTAAAATTAACTTATTTAGCAATCTTTCTCATCATTCTTTAAAGTTCATTATTTGATTGATAAATTGACTAATTTTTTATTTATCTTATTTTGTAAGTAAGTTCTTTGATTTATATTTATGTTGCAAAATTTAAAATCTTGGATTACCAATGTGAAGAGATAAATTCTTTTACTTTTTTTACTATTTATTCATATTGTCTTGTTCATCATATCATGGTTTATAACTTCACATCTAGATATTGTCTTGTATAATATTAGGTATTTTCAACAATTAACTGTATATATTCATGTAGTTGTGTATAAATATAATTAAATATATTAAAATTTTCAAAAACGATTAATCCCCGATTAATCTCCTATTAATCCGATTAATCACTATTCAGTGTTAGACCGTACGAATAATGAAACGATTTTTAGAACACTGTAAGAGACGATCTGGTACCTCACCATCGATGAAGTTCGCGGTAGGAGAGGCGGCGACATGAAACTCGAGAGGGCGTTGCTAATATGGGGAGACTCGAGAGAGTGTCGTCGATTTGGGGAAGACTGAAATCACCTAGTGGGGGGTGAATAGGTGATACACTAAAATAAAGTGGAAATTAAAACAATCACAATTAACTACAAATGACTAACACTTAGCCAATCTCAATTATCAAGAAATGAAGCCATATACCGGTGATGAGGTATGAACTTCTTGTGATTCTTCTTAAAATAAAAGTTGAGGTTACAATTATTTTTTTATTTTTTGGAGAGTTCAAACAAATTTAAATGTTCAAATAGTATAGCAAGATTAATCAAAACAAGTATAAACAAGAAGTATACTAATTATTGCAACAAATAAAGGAGTGTAAGTTTAGAGAGATCAAACGAGATGCCATTCACAAACACATAGAATTGTTATCAAGATTCGAGCACTTGCTCTACGTCCCCGCCTTCACCGCAATGAAGGATTTCTATAATCAATTTTGATTACAACTCTATCACGATCCCTCAAGATCCAGAGTCGCAACTCCACCTTACTACCCTTCTTCCAAGAGGCTCTCGAAGAACAAAGAATACAACACTTGGTGATCTACACACGATCACATTCTTTTTATACTTGTCCTATAGCTCAGAGTAGAAAATATGAATGCTCAAGAAAAGTGTGAGAAAAACTGAGAAGAAAGATTTTAGAGCATAAAAGCTGAATACTTGAAAATTTTGAAAACTTGATTGATTCTCTCTTGAAATTCTTAAAATAAACTCACACCTGATCTCTCATATTTATAGGACAAGAGTAAAGATCTTTAATCAACAAACCCAAACATTAAAAACATGTTAAAAAATACAAAATCCACATTTGAAATGAATCTGGACAGGTCTGAATACAAAACTAGCCGTTAGGAGACAAATCAAGCAACTCTGTTGCCTAGTTATCGACAACTCTATATGCCTGTCATCACTCATCAGGCATGGCTCCAACGATCGATTTTTTCAAAATTTACACACTGACCGAGACATTCTCAGTACTATTAATCTAGTTGTCAACAGACTGAGCTTAAAGTAAGTCTTTGTTAGACTTATCGACAACTATCTTAAGTTGTCGACAGCTGAGCTGTCTGCAGCCTGTGCACAGTATCAGCAGTCGGCAGCTATATGGGCTGTCGCCTGTCCTGGTACATGGACAATATAAAATATATTTTAAAAATAAAATAGATTTTGTAAAATAAAAGTATATTACCTTAAAGTAGGAATATGTATAAATAAATCATTTTGAAAATGCTATATGAAAATTATTTAAACTTGATTTTCAAAATTCAAATCCATAAACTAAAAATCATGTAACATTGTTTTAAAGTTGTGTGTGTGTGTTCTCTTGAGCCTCAATTTACTATACTAAAATTTAACAAACTAAATATCTTACAAATTTTATAAACAAGTCTTCATCTTGATCTTCATTTTGACTTGATCTAAACTCTTGATTCCTTAAGCTTGACTGCTCCTTGAGTGCTAGATGTATCCTTGGGCTTGAGCTCTTGAATTAACACTTGTTAGATTTAAAACTTGACTTTGAGTCTTTTGTTCAAGCTAAACACTTGAACTAAAATCTTGATTAAAATCTGAAATTTTAACATGCAAGATCATTAGTACTATAACTATATGAGTTAATCATCATCAAAACTATAGCGACAGTCTGTGGGCCAACAATCTTTCCCTTTTGATGATGACAAAACTCATGGAGTTATATATGCATGGATTAGAGAAAAACTTTATAAAAATTCTCCTTTAACTAAATATAAAAATAAAACAATAAGATTTAATAAAGCTCTATACATCAAACAAAACATCCATAAATATGCAAATATATATATATATATATATATATATATGTATGTATATGTATATGTATAAAGTATTAAAATATGCATATATAAAACTTCAAATTTCTCTCTCCTTTTTTGTCATTCATCAATAAATGGGTAAAAAAACAAAAGAAATTTTGAAAATCATTTGAAAGAAAAGTTTGTCCATTTATTCAAGATACTAATTTGAAAACAGATCTAGATATCAATTGAAATTAAAACAATTCGAAAAATAGATATGAATTAAAGTAATTGATACCAATTGGAACTTAATTTAATCAAGAAACAAATTTTAAAAAAAGATACCAATTTATCAAAACAAGATAGCTACCAATTCCAATAACTGATACCAATTGAAAATATGAACAATTTGGCTAAGAGAAAATATTTTCTCTTTTCGATCAAAAAGAAGGGAATACAATTAAGAAAACAACCACAAAACCAATTGAAATCAAAGGATTTCTCCCTCTTTTTGAAACACAAACAAAACTAATGCATAAACTTAAAAAAATGATACTAAATGAAATGAAATTAAGCTTAGCGAGAGACTTATTTGTGCTAAAGAACATGCATAAAAACATGTATGAATAATTTTAAAACAAACACAATCAATCAATCATATATGTGTATAAAGTCAATTATAATTTTATAGTACACACATATAAAACATGAATGAGTGCACAATAATCATATATATAAAAATATGTGTGTATCTCATTGCTATCACCATCCTAACATGCATAGGTAAAAATAATAATTAAATAAATCATATATGCATGATCACCCAATCAACCACCCACTAAGGGTAGATATTATCAAAAATAACTACACGAAAATGATTGAAAAAAATTGAAAATACTATCAAGATATGAATTTACAAAAAAATACTTGTATAAATGTAAGAATCATGAAAACTAAGATATACACATATAACTAAATTAGAATTGCATATGCAAGAGATATGAATCAAGTTTGACACAAAGTAAAAAGTGTATCTCAAAAGCTATACAAGTATATCGCAAGTTCTCACAAAAATTTGCATGTACAATAAACAAGATTTTGAATACTTGAGAGCTCAAACACATCACTTATGTGATATCACAACAAGATTCAAGTAAATTAAGATAAATTATTTTAATTTACTTGAAAAAATAGTTAGACATGTAATCATCTTGATTAGTGGAAAAAATAAGTCTCAATAGTAAATATATATCCACTAATAAGATAAGTATGTAAATCCAATTGAAAACATGAAAATAATTTTTAAGATCAAGATCAAAAATCACATGCATAGCCAACAACTAATCAACTCATCTTTAAATACAAAACAACATATGATTGAGTTTAGGTTACTACATTAGCATATGAACATTTATAAAATGGAGGATGAGATGGTTACCAATACCGACGTAGCCAACTTCATTTCTCCAAACCAAAGGTGGTCTTTGCACCTTAACTCTTTGATAGTGATGCATCCATTATTTAATTCATTAAGTTCTAATTGCATTCACCATCAAGACACCAACTCTCTCACGTCTTGAAAGAGAAAACATCTATATCAATAAAATCGGTGTGCCAACGACAATTAGGTAAAAGTGCCAACAACAATTAGGAAATAATAAAGTACTCTTTGCTCTGGTATAGATTATTAGCTGGAGGGACTTATAGCAAGTGGGCCATGAATTGATACCCAAATATGATATTGTGAGTGACTAATAAGAGATTTGTTAGGGACGTATATCTTAAAAACCATTTTTATTTCCATTCATTTATTTCTGCAACTTTACTTCTCGGAGACGAATTATCTATTATGTTTCCATCATTTGTTTCTTGTATTTGTCTAATAATTTGTCAAATTAACTTGTCTCCTACAATCCTACTTCATCTTCTCCTTGAAATCTTGTCTGCACTCTGTAATATGGCTATATGTCCAACTCTATTGTGTCTTAATGATCTTTAACAATTAGCAATATAGCTTGAGGCCTACCTCAGGAGGTATACCATTGTGGGTTGTAGGAAGTCCTAGGTTATGGTATCATACATTGAGCAATGTGAAACTCTTAGGTGGCTATATGCATATACATCTATAAGTTGCCAGAAGTTTATTAGGAGCTACTACTAGAAAGTAGAAGTTTAAAGAAGCTGGGAAGGAAACAAATCATCAAATAATCATCTGATTATGTGATTTTCTAGGTTGGTTTACATCCTATTTCTAATGCTGGCCGATTAAGTCTGCTAGATTAATCTCCAATATTATAATGTGACATTGCTGTTATGGTGCAAGAACCCTCATTTCATGATTATTAACCACATAATTTGTATTATGGATGTTATATGAACCACTTTTGTTGAGGGCATGATGTGAAACGTGTACGGGGGTGAAAGTAATAGATAAAATAACTCAATAAAATATTTCACCAACAAGAACGATCGTTGGTAGGAAAGCTTAAAACAATTAATTTAACTATATTTTTTTAATATGCATATGCTTATCGATTTCAAATATTAAAGTATTAATTCAATGCTAATATTATGCAGATGCAGTTCAATGATAAATAAAGATAGCTATACACTACCAGGCAAGTAGAATCTCACACTCACAATTTTATAGTGGACATGGATCAATATTGATAAGAAATTAGAGATGTAAAATATCAAACTTGTAATATAAATAGTTATGGATTGGATTTGTACCTCTGATGCCTTCTGAATTGTTATGAATGTGTAGTTCTTTTTCTTACGAATCCAATGCATCGAAAGTCGTGCGATTTGGACCCCGAATGGGACAGATACGGTCCGAACAAAGGAGGTCGCTGCAGCAGAATTTTGCTCGCGCAAATAGGTGATCTGCTGGCTATTTGTGGTGCAGGAGGCTGTTTTTTGAGCTTCAGCAGTGAGGAGATGCATGAGAGTATTGTATGCGGTTGTAGGGCGAGGCTTTTGAAGTTTATCGACGAAGGCGTTGAGTTGAGAGAGAAGAAATTTAACATGAGGAGAGCAATAGAGAGATATATAAATCAATTACGACATCTCACTAATAATTGAGTCTAATAGGGCATCCTACCACTAATAGAGGAGATGGTTGAGAAATCGTACTAAACTCAATTAGATTGTTGTATATTGAAAAAGTAAATACATAGTGCCTTTATATAGGCTACAAAATTGTACTCATACTTCTATTTGAATTACATAATTAAACTCCTAAAAGAAATCAAAAGTCTAAAAAAAATACATGAAAAGGAAACCTACATGGAAAAATAGAAATTCTACTACAATTCTAATCACTAAAAATAAAAATTAAGAAATAAAAGCTAGTAATTCTAATACTACTAGAGCTATTGGATCCATTTCGAGTTGGCGCGTTTCATCCAATGATGATAGATACACTAAGTTTTCGTTCCGTTATCCGCATCAGGGCATCACGCCATGAGACGACTATTTGATCGAGTCTATTCTAGAAAAACGACATGCTGTCTTCTTTTGATTTTAGTTATTTTGATTTTTTAGTTTATTTTATTGAATTTATTTGTGTTTTCTCTTTTGTGAAAGTTTAGTATCACATTGATTATTTTCGGAATTGGACTTTTGTAAAGCTTATAAGTAGGCCCCAAGACTTCTCTTTTGATTATTATTGAATGATTAAAAATTAAAAATTTTCTAGTTAAATTTTTGAGATTGTGCTATTGAGTTTTGAGCGTGAAGCCCGTGATGCAAGGGAATCCAAGTCCCTAATTCTTCTTTTAAACCATAGTTTTCATTTTTTTTGATTGAAGGTGATTGCGATCCATTTGTTTTTACATCAATTTTGGTATCAGAGCTTTGGTCCTCAATCCCCTTCAAATTTTCATCATTTCTTTTTCAAAACCCTAGCCTCGCTCCAAACCCTAGATTTAGTTCAAAAATCCTATATCTTAAAAAAACCAAAAGTTACGGACAATCTTCCCCTTCCTTTCCTCAGTTCAACCCTAGCCCTAAGCTACACCACCCGCGGCCACACCACTCGTCGTCAACCGCCGCCACAATCGGCTACCCCTCTCCCCGCATACTGCAGACAACATTGTCGCCTCCGATTTTGGTATCGAATCCAGCCCGTCACAGACAACATTGTTCAGATCCAGCCGCTGACCGATTCTGTGTTAGATCAGCCCGCCGCCGACCGAGTTTGTTTCATTTTGACCTCATCTCGAGCAGCGTCGTCTACAACCACAACCGCGAGATCTAGACAGCTTTCATGACGATGCCACATCCTCATCGTCGACGTCTACCGTCGCCACCGCCGCCATTCGTCGCCCTCGCTGGAGTTCCTCGCCATCAGATCTCGATCATCCACAGATTGCACTGCCATCCACGAGATCTAATGGAGGATCAGTCAGTTGGGTTTAAAATTGGATCTGCTCGATAGCGTCCCAACCTGCTAAGCAACCGCGCCGCCCAGAGCCGATCGAGCCGACCTTCTGCTGACGTCATTAGCTTAGTCTGCTGACGTCATCGGCTCGACGAGCCGACCCGAGCCATCGACTGAAGTCGACCCGACCCGACCCGCCTTCGAGTCACTAGCTCAGACCAACCCGACCCGAGGCGATCTCGATCCGCTCAGCTCAGACTGAATTGATTCAGTAAGCCCAACTGAGTTGACTCAACCCTGACTCTCAGTCTCAACTCGGCAGATTCAGTACGGAAGCTGTTTTGAGTCTGTTTCAAGTCCGATTTGAATTGTTTTCAAAGCGTTGGACTTGTGGAGATTAAAGCTACGCGTCGACAGCCTTCAAATTTAGGTTCGAGTTTAATCTTTGAATTTTTATTTAGTTATTTCTTTCTCTCAACTAATGTAGCTAGTTTATAAATCTGTCACAAATGAAAATATTGACTGCTGCCCACAAAAGTGAGTTTGTGTGAATCTGACCTTGAGTGAAAATCAAAATTGATATTAATTGTGAAACTCAATTAATTTGAATCAGTGATCACTTGAATTGATTTGAAAATTTACTGTGTTACCATGTGTAACCTAATATTAATTTCTTAATCACGTGTTAATCAATAAAACTTAAAAGTTGGTATTATTCATCATTAACTTGATTTCTAATTCCTCCTGCATTAGCATACATCTCAACCTTAGGGTAGTTTGCATTTAGGATTAGTTAAGAATTTGCATGCCAACTACAAGTGGAATTTTTTCAGTAGAAGAAACTTTTGCAGCCATGGACCCTAGCCTTAAGGATACACTTAATGCGCTTCTTGCTAATATGGACCAGATGACTAACGACTACAAGAGTTCAAAGACCAGGCTGATGCCAATTGCAAGGATTTAGCCTCACAACTTGATAATGAAAAGTCACCTAGAGGGGGGGTGAATAGGTGACAATGCTAATCAAAGGGCAAATTAAAAATTTAAAGCTACAACAATTACCAATCAAGATTCACAAGATGAATGCAAGCAAGTAAATATGACAATGATTATGATGAGCAAGAATAAGAGCAAGTATAGTAAAGTAAAGAGTGCAAGAAAGTAAACCAATCGCAAACACAAGGATATGTTATCGAGGTTCGAGCACCCAGCTCTACTCCCCGCCTTCCCCAGAAGGATTCTAGCTACTTCCACTATCACAAAGAACAATTACAACCGGAGTACCCAACTCCACAATTACAATCACAAGAATCTCTGAGTAGTCACAAGACCACAAACTCTCTCTTTCAAAAATCTCTTCCCTTACAAAGGTCCTTAGAGAATAATGAGTAGAATTGAAGCTCTTTTGTGTGTAAGGAAAAGAAATTGAAAACAGAGAAAAACTTTTGAAAACCCTTCAGAAAATTGAGAGAATTTAGCACAAAAACCAAGAACTTTTGAAAGCCTTAAACTTTTGAATTTTGTAGCAATAATTGTTGTAACAAATCTCTCCCCAAACACCCCTATTTATAGGAGAGGGCTAGGGTTTAGGGATAAAACATAATTACTGAAGTTTAGGAGGCAATTAGTTCAGAATATATTAATTAAACTAATTTAAACACAAAAAGACAAAAATAAACAGCTCTTTAAAAACTGCCCGTTACTGTTCAACGGCTAGCTCGGTCGACCGGTGCGGTCGACCGCTAGTTCAAAATTTTGACCGTTACAGGCATTCGGTCGGTCGACCCGGTCGACCGGAAAAACCAGAGAGCAAAAACTATAGTCCGGTCGACCGTGTCGGTCGACCGACAGACATGCACACGGATACGTGCATCTGCCAGAACCTCGGTCGACTGGGACGGTCGACCGGTATATCCTGACACAGATTCGGTCGACCGGCCGGTCGACCGGAACTGGTCAAAAATCAAACTTTGAAGGAATTTAAGAAAAGATTAAGATTTTGATAAAAAATACTTTGAACAGGGATTAGTATAAAACATAAATATATATCTGTAGGCAAAATCTTGTATGCAAAATATTTTTGTATAAATTATAGGAAAACATTTGGATTGAACATGTGCGCAAAAACGTGTGTGATAGAGCTTCAAACCTATCCACTATTCTTTAACAAACTTCTAAACTATAAAACTAAAAATAAAATATGCATAGCAATCTTCAAATCTTTGAGCCATGCTATCCTTGCTAGAGCCTTCTTCTTTAAGATCCTTCCTTGATGTGCACTATGCCTTCATAGCTTCATGAACCTAGAAGATGTTGCAATAGCAAGTAATGGCCTCCAAAATTGGTACAAACCTGAAACTCATTTTAACAAACTTATTAGTACCAAATAGCTCATATTTGGTTTGTCATCATCAAAACCAAAAACAAATGGAGAGTGTAACCTCTTGGGCCAACAATCTCCCCCTTTTTGATGATGACAAAACAAATAGGCTATAAACAAAAATATAGGGGAGGAGAAAACTCCCCCTCAAATTGTGCTATATAATTAAACTCAAAACAACTCAAAACACAAGAATTCATAGAAAACATAAAAACATGTTCTTGATATCAAATGAAACCAAATTGAAATAATACCAATAGAACACAAAATACAAGAGTTCTCAATTTCACAAAACTCATAAAACCAAAACATATAAATTCATATGGAACCAAGACCAAATGAACTTATTTTTGTCCATGTAAACTTATTCTCCCCCTTTTGTCATACATCAAAAAGGGTTATGAGAAACATGTCTATTCAATAATACAAACATTAAGTTCTCCACAAATAAACGAAAATCTAGCAAAATCAAGAGGTTTAGTGAAAATATCGGCTAGTTATAAATCCGTGGAAACATAATCAATATCTATATCACCTTTCTCAAAATGATCTCTAAGAAAGTGATATCTAATCTCAATGTGCTTGGTCTTACTATGTTGATTTGCATTTTTAGTCATGTGTATAGTACTAGTATTATCACAAAAGATTTTTATATGATCAAAGTGCAAATCAAAATCAAGGAGAGTATGTTTCATCCAAAGGACTTGTGCACAATAAGCCCCCGCGGCAACATACTCCGCCTCGGCGGTTGAGACAGCTACGGAATTTTGCTTCCTAGAGGACCATGAAACAAGACAATTACCAAGAAATTGACATGTCCCACTAGTACTCTTTCTATCTACTCTACAACCCGCATAGTCGGCATCCGAATAACTAGTCATTGAAAAATCTCTAGTTTTCGGATACCAAAGACCCATTCCAATTGTGCCCTTAATATAACGAATAATGCGTTTTACCGCAATAAGATGAGACTCTTTAGGACACGATTGAAATCTAGCACAAAGACACACACTAAACGTGATATCCGACCTACTTGCCGTTAAATATAAAAGACTTCCTATCATGGTTCTATATAATTTAATATCAACATTTTACCTTATTCGTCCTTATCAAGCTTGGTTGTAGTTGCCATTGGAGTGTTGCAAGCCTTTGATCCTTCAAGCCCAAACTTCTTTACTAGCTCCTTTGCGTACTTGGCTTGGTTAATGAAGGTTCCGTCTTGCAATTGCTTGATTTGGAGTCCAAGGAAGAAATTGAGCTCACCCATTGAAGACATTTCAAATTCAAGTTGCATGACCTTCTCAAAATCCTTGCATAAAAGCTCATTAGTAGATCCAAAAATTATATCATCAACATAAATTTGCACAATTAAAATATCATTATCAACATGCTTAGTAAAAAGAGTTGTGTCTACTTTGCCTTTAATAAAATCATTTGAAATGAGAAAACTAGAAAGCCTTTCATACCAAGCTCTTGGAGCTTGTTTCAATCCATACAAAGCTTTATCAAGTTTAAAAACAAAATCGGGATGAACATGATCAATAAAACCGGGAGGTTGAGCAACATAAACTTCTTCATTAATAAAACCATTTAAAAATGCACTTTTTACATCCATTTGAAAAAGTTTAAAATTTTTAAAACATGCAAAAGCTAGTGTCATCCGTATGGCTTCAAGCCGTGCTACGGGTGCAAAGGTCTCCTCAAAGTCAATTCCTTCAACTTGAGTGTAACCTTGGGCCACTAACCTAGCTTTATTCCTAATGACATTTCCGGACTCATCTATCTTGTTTCTAAAGATCCACTTAGTACCAATTATTGGTCTATCGTGGGGCTTAGGAACAAGGTGCCAAACTTGGTTGCGCTCAAATTGATTGAGTTCCTCTTGCATGGCAAGCAACCAATATGGGTCCGTCTCGGCTTCGAGAATGCCTTTGGGTTCAAAATGAGAAATGAAAGCAAAGTTACCACATAGGTCATGGAGTTTGGAGCGCGTAGTGACTCCTCTAGATGCATCACCCAAGATGAGCTCCTTAGGATGATTTGTAGCGTATCTCCAAGTTTTAGGAAGCGGTTGAGAGCTTTCCTCTTTATCCTCTTGAACTTCACCAATTGAATCTAGCTTTTCTTCTTGAGCGGGTGAGTCCTTCAAGGATAGTCTCTCCATGTCTTCACCTAATGGTTCAATCTCTACAACATTCTCAACAACCACATTAGATTCTTCAAATTTAACATGCATGGATTCTTCAATGGTAAGAGTAGATCTATTAAACACTCTATATGCTTTGCTAGTAGAAGAATATCCAACAAAGATAGCTTCATAAGCCTTAGCATCAAATTTACCCAAATTATCCTTAGTATTTAAAACAAAACACTTGCATCCAAAAACTTTGAAATATGCAACATTTGGTTTTCTAGAATGATACATTTCAAATGATGTTTTTGAAGAATTTTTGCACAAATAAATACGATTCGATATATAGCATGCGGTGTTTACGGCCTCGGCCCATAAATATTGAGGGAGGTCATACTCACTTATCATTGTCCTAGCCATCTCTTGAAGTGTTCTATTTTTCCTTTCTACAACTCCATTTTGTTGTGGAGTTCTAGGACAAGACATTTCATGCTTAATTCCTTTTTCATCACAATAAGTCATGAAGAGTTGGTTAACAAACTCACCACCTCTATCACTCCTTATTTTCAAAATCGGAAAACTTTTTTCTTTTTCAACTCTTTTTCGAAAAATCTTAAAATGAGAAAAAGTTTGATCTTTATGTTGCAAAAAGAAAACCCAAGTAAAACGGGAGAAATCATCAACCAAAACAAATGCAAATCTACTTCCATTTAAACTCTTAGTTTTAGTTGGTCCAAAAAGATCCATATGAATTAATTCTAAAGGCCTAGTTGACATGATATCCTTGATTGGTTTAAAGGAAGACTTGGTTTGTTTCCCAAGTTGGCACGCACTACAAATGCGGTCTTTCTCAAAATTCAAGCAAGGTATACCCTTCACCAATTCCTTTGAATTAATCCTAGAAATATGGTCAAAAGATGCATGTCCTAATCTTCTATGCCAAAGCCAAGAATTTTCATCAAAAGCATTCAAGCATTTAGTAGAACAATCTAAATTAAGCATGTCAATGATATAAACATTATTATCACGAAAACCGGTAAGAATACAATCATTAGATTTAATATCAAAAATCTTGCAAGAAGAATCATCAAAAACAACTTTAAGTCCACGGTCACAAAGTTGGCTAATGCTAAGCAAATTATGTTTCAAACCATCAACTAAAACAACATTCTCAATAATAAGAGATGCACCAATTTGAATGTTACCTATACCGATGATAGTTCCTTTGGAGTCATCCCCGAAGGTGACGGCGCCACCTTCCATGTACCTTGATAGGGTTGTGAAGTTGTTGATGTCCCATGTCATGTGTCTTGAACAACCACTATCAAGGTACCACCGCTCCCTACGTCTTGGAGCTTTGGTGTGTACCTACATCAAACAATTTAAGACTTGATTTTGGTACCCACATTTTCTTGGGTCCTCTAGGGTTAGTGTCATGAACCCAAACAAGATTATTTGTTCTATTTAGTTGATCATAGCAAAACTTAGCTAAATGTCCATTTTTACCACAATATGTGCATCTATACACTCTACCATATTTAAAAGCATAGTGAGTGTGTGATTTGTGAGCATGAGAAACTTTAGCATGAGTGGTGTGAGCATGAGAATTCTTAGCTTGTGAAGTGTTAGCATGTGAAGTGTGCTTTTTAGAAAACATGTTCTCAAGTTTCTTGGTATTAAAAGCACAATCATTTAAAACCTTTTCAAAATCATTCATTTTTGACTTAAAGGAAGAAATTTCTTGTTCATCAATAATAGGAGATTTTGCTTTACAAGAAACTTTGTAGGCATTAAATTCTTTTTGTATAGAAATGAGATTAGAAGAAATATTATCCTTTTCTTTAGAAACCATAGCAAGTTCATTCTTAAGAAAAGCAACTTCTTTTTGTAATTTTATGCATTCAAGTTTCTTGTTATCATAAGTTTCAGAAAGTTCTACAAAAGCATGCACTAGAACTTCCTTACTTACATCATCATCTTCATCATCAAGGGATTGAGGGGTTACCTTGGGTGTGTTTGCCATGAAACACATATTAGCTTGATCCACCTCCTCTTCGGACTCGCTTTCCGAATCCCACGTAGCTTTGTAAGCTTTCTTTTCCTCCGGCTTCTTTGGCTTGAAGGAGGAAGTCATTTTCTTCTTGAACTCCGGACAATCCGCCATGATATGTCCGGGTTTGCGGCAATTGTAGCATATGATCCTCCGCTCCTCTTTGCCTTCAAATTTTCTCCGGAAGTTGAGCTTGTTCTTCCGGTACATCCTCTTGACGTTGCGAACAAGTAGAGTAAGCTCCTCATCTTCTTCTTCGTCATCTTCATCGTCATCATTGGTGGATGAAGTCTTGAAGGCTATGGATTTCTTCTTTGAAGTAGTGGCCTCTTCTCTTGCCTTCTTCTCCATCTCATGGGTCTTTAGGTTCCCAATGAGACTAATGAGGTCCATCTCGTCCTTGTCGTTCAACTCCTTCAAGGTGGTGGCCTTGATCTCCCATGATGAAGGAAGAGCCCGAATTACTTTCCGCACCTTTTGATCGTTGGAGATGTCATCACCTAAGGAAGAAAGACCATTAGTGATTTTAGTAAACCTTGTAGCCATACTATCAATAGACTCATCATCAAGCATTTTAAATGACTCATATTGGGACCTCAAGAGATCTATCTTAGCTCTCTTGACTTGTGAAGTCCCCTCGTGTGTGACCAATAAGTGTTGCCAAATCTCATAGGCGGATTGGCAATGAATTACCCGTGTAAGGTCATCCTCATTCAAGGCGGTTAATAGGGAGTTTTGGGCCTTGGAGTTAGCCTCATATAGTTTAAAGTCAAGGTCGGTCCAAGTGCTCTCATCACCATCGGGTGCTTCATAGGGTTTGGTCAAGAACTTGGCTACTAAGCTACCCAAAGATTGCAAAAATATAGTCATCCTAACCTTCCAAATTGGGAAATTGAGTCCATCTAATTTAGGTGGGGATTTAATGTTGTCGGCCATGTTTACTAGTGATGAATGAATGAAATGAAAATGTTGATTAGCAAGTTTTAAGGATCTCTCTATGGATGTTAAGCCAAACCTAGAGTCCAAGCTCTGATACCAATTGAAAAGTCACCTAGAGGGGGGGTGAATAGGTGACAATGCTAATCAAAGGGCAAATTAAAAATTTAAAGCTATAACAATTACCAATCAAGATTCACAAGATGAATGCAAGAAAGTAAATATGACAATGATTATGATGAGCAAGAATAAGAGCAAGTATAGTAAAGTAAAGAGTGCAAGAAAGTAAACCAATCGCAAACACAAGGATATGTTATCGAGGTTCGAGCACCCAGCTCTACTCCCCGCCTTCCCCAGAAGGATTCTAGCTACTTCCACTATCACAAAGAACAATTACAACCGGAGTACCCAACTCCACAATTACAATCACAAGAATCTCTGAGTAGTCACAAGACCACAAACTCTCTCTTTCAAAAATCTCTTCCCTTACAAAGGTCCTTAGAGAATAATGAGTAGAATTGAAGCTCTTTTGTGTGTAAGGAAAAGAAATTGAAAACAGAGAAAAACTTTTGAAAACCCTTCAGAAAATTGAGAGAATTTAGCACAAAAACCAAGAACTTTTGAAAGCCTTAAACTTTTGAATTTTGTAGCAATAATTGTTGTAACAAATCTCTCCCCAAACACCCCTATTTATAGGAGAGGGCTAGGGTTTAGGGATAAAACATAATTACTGAAGTTTAGGAGGCAATTAGTTCAGAATATATTAATTAAACTAATTTTAAACACAAAAAGACAAAAATAAACAGCTCTTTAAAAACTGCCCGTTACTGTTCAACGGCTAGCTCGGTCGATCGGTGCGGTCGACCGCTAGTTCAAAATTTTGACCGTTACAGGCATTCGGTCGACCGACCCGGTCGACCGGAAAAACCAGAGAGCAAAAACTATAGTCCGGTCGACCGTGTCGGTCGACCGACAGACATGCACACGGATACGTGCATCTGCCAGAACCTCGGTCGACTGGGACGGTCGACCGGTATATCCTGACACAGATTCGGTCGACCGGCCGGTCGACCGGAACTGGTCAAAAATCAAACTTTGAAGGAATTTAAGAAAAGATTAAGATTTTGATAAAAAATACTTTTGAACAGGGATTAGTATAAAACATAAATATATATCTGTAGGCAAAATCTTGTATGCAAAATATTTTTGTATAAATTATAGGAAAACATTTTGGATTGAACATGTGCGCAAAAACGTGTGTGATAGAGCTTCAAACCTATCCACTATTCTTTAACAAACTTCTAAACTATAAAACTAAAAATAAAATATGCATAGCAATCTTCAAGTCTTTGAGCCATGCTATCCTTGCTAGAGTCTTCTTCTTTTAAGATCCTTCCTTAATGTGCACTATGCCTTCATAGCTTCATGAACCTAGAAGATGTTGCAATAGCAAGTAATGGCCTCCAAAATTGGTACAAACCTGAAACTCATCTTAACAAACTTATTAGTACCAAATAGCTCATATTTGATTTGTCATCATCAAAACCAAAAACAAATGGAGAGTGTAACCTCTTGGGCCAACAGATAAGCTAGAAACAAATCGAAAGCGAACACCAGACTCCTTAGAGGAGAACGAGTCCTGAGCTTACAGTAGGTCAACCAGCATAGGCGAGCTCAACTCTACCGCACTGAGGACCCAGATGTCCAGTGTGTCAAAAAAATATAAAAGTAGATGTTCCTTCCTATGACAGAGATTTAGACCCTCAGGCTTACATTGATTGGAAACTAGTTGTTGATCGCTACTTTCGTTGGCATGATATGTCCGAATCTAGAAAAATTTGATTCGCTATGATGAAACTAACTGAACAAGTCAGACAATATTGGAAGAACTTGAAAGGGTGATGAGATATAGAAAGGATGATCCAGTTGCAACTTGGGAGGACATGAAAGAGAAACTTAGGCCGAAATACGTTCCACCTTCCTTCAGTCAACAGTTATTGGATAAGTGGAATAAGTTAACTCAAGGAAACAAGTCAGCCACCGATTACATCGCAAAGTTTGATGAATACTTGATTTTGTGTGGTGCCGTCAAGTTTGAGTCTCCCGAACATACCATATCTAAATTTAGGTTAGGTCTTAGGGACGACTACTATCGAGAGTTCATAGCTCAAGGAACATAACACTATCTTGTTAAGTGGGAAGGAATATCTGAATCAGAAAATTCTTGAATTATTGATGAGGATCTCCTACGGTTTGATCCTGATTTACTGGAGCATTACCACAACCAACAACTTCCCAACCCACGCTCAACAGGGTCTAGTTTTTCCCACACATGGGGGAAATTATGAGGGCATTACGCTGCTGAGACGTCTATTTGATCAAGTCTAGTCTAGAAAATGACGTGATGTCTTCCTTTGGTTTTAGTTATTTGATTTTTAATTTATTTTGTTGAATTTAGTTGTGTTTTCTTTATGTGAAAATTTAGTACCACATCAGTTATTTTCCGGAATTAGACTTTTGTAAAGCCTATAATAGGTCCTCAAGACTTCTCTTTTGATTAGTATTGAATGATTAAAAATTACAAATTTTTCAGTTAAATTCTTGTGATTGTGCTCTTGAGTTTTGGGCGTCAAGCTGGCGGTGTAAGGGGGGTATGAAGCCCAAAACCCTATCCAAATGCCTATTCTTCTTATAAACCCTAGTTTCCATTTTCTTTAGATTGAAGGTGATTGCTATCTATCTGTTTTATATCAACTTTCTTTTCATTTTGTGCTTTAATATCATTTCAGGCTGAGATTCTAGCACAATTCAAGCCCAAAATCAACACTGCAGCTATGATATCCAACCTTAGCTATGTTGAGAGGTCTACGGCAGACTGTTTGAAGCTTTTCAACAACACACGTCACATTATCTTATATTATGAGGATATCATCAGCAACCAAAATGTAATGAAGAAATGTCCCCTCAGCGGAGTTTTCTTCTTTTTCATCTTTATATTGACATTGACTAGTTGATTTTTTCCCTCAGGTGTTAGCACATGTGCAAGAATTTCTGGGGCTTTCAGTTCGAAAGTTACAGAGCAGGCAAGTAAAAATACACACTCGGCCTCCTTCCGAGCAAGTTCTTAACTGGGAGGATGTGTACAAGTCACTGAACGGAACTCAGTATGAGCATTTTCTTCACCAAACAGATTATGTTAGTTAATTGTCCAATATTGCTGTCCCATTAATTGTCCAATATTGCTGTCCCACTTTTTTTTTTTCTTTTCATTTTTGTAGAATGTTACACGGTACAGGCCGGCATTATTATAGATCTCAAGTATATATCATTTTTTCCAATGCCGGATACAAGCAATGCTGATTGTCATTCCATTGGGTGTCAAACCCACTTCCTACTTTAGAGCCAGTGCCATCATTATCCTCTAAGCTTTTTATCTTCAAACTGGTTGTTTATACAGCACAATGCACCATAATTTTTTTTCCAGAAATCAACTGTCTAAATTGGTTCCAAATTCCAGCCTAAGGAAGCTATTGAAAAGAGAAATTCTTGCCATAATATTAGTTGGTCAGTAGGAAAGCCATGTTATTGTTGCATGTTAATCTTGTGCAAGCAAGGAGCAAGCTTTCAATTTCTTCTTGAGAGTTTAGAAGGAGAATCATTTTAGATTTTCTATAGGGATTAATTAACTCTTAAGTTCTGATTATCTGAAGAGTGGCCTATGTGGCACTAGTATGGGCACTAGATCCGGATACGATATGATACGAGTATGCAAATAATGCAAAATTTAAATATTTTTAGGATACAAAAAAGCATTATATGTGTATATGAGTTAATGTTTTATCTATAATATGAATTTGCAATATGGTATAGCAGTTTAAGAAACGTAATAAATAAAATATTGTAATATATTTTCAAGTTTATGATTATAAGAACAATTGCACTTTTGTTCTAAGAAAGGGAACAAATGACACATTCATCCACAGATCAAGTAAAATTGTGAAACCATTATTCATGCATTAGAATTTTGAACTTCCTAGTTTGGATAGGAATTGTAGGTATAGTCAGAGAATCATGCCTAGCGAAATTAAGGGTGCTCTACATTAATGAAAACTTAAAGGAGTTACACAGGACTTGATACTACACAGGACTTGATACTATTCTCATTGAAGTATGAAAATATTTAGGAGATACAGGCCTAGTATGGTTAACTAAATTATTCAACATAATCATAGTTACTAGGAAAATGCTAGTATGCTCGTATCATAGTTACTAGGAAAATGCCATTTGGGATCAACGATTCATCAAGATCGTGGAATCAAAGAGGATGTAATTCATAGAATAAAAGTGTGATGGTTAAAGTGGAGAAGTGCTTCTGAGGGTTTCCAATGATCATAGAATACTGAAATTGAGGGAGAACTTCCTATAGAATGTCTGTAAGACCTGTGATGATCTATCTTCATAATTTTGGACAGGTAAAAGACGTGTCCAAAAACTGAGTATAGCAGAAATGAATGAGAATGTTGAGATGGATGAGTGACGGTATACCGAGAGAAAGAATAAGAAAATGAGTGCATATCTAATAAGTTACAGGTTATTTCTATTGAGGATAAACTTTGAAAAAATTAGTTGAGATGGTCTGGGTGGGCTCTAAATGGTACTTGTATGAATTTTGGATTTGCATCTAAAAATTGGAAACAAATTATTTTTGGTCAGATTTCGATTCATTTACCTAATACGGGTTGGATTCGGATTTTATTAATGCCACAATTACCTGAAACTTGACCTGATTATTTGCCTTTAAAACTTACCTTTGTTTTTTCTCCTTCCCTAATTAAACTCGTCGGTGTTTGCATGGGTCTCTCCATCTTCCCCACTTTCCAAAACTAACCCCTTTGAAAGAAGAGAAAAGGAAACAAAAAACTTGCCTAAATCCCATGGCACCCGAATGTAAAAGCTCTTCTATAATGAACAGAGCAAAATTCATCTTAACCCACCAATTGATGATGAATCAGAACCCTTCTCTCATCTTTTTTTCCCTACATCTTTAACTCATTGACATCTGTGTAACGCTCTCCATTTTTCTTTCAAAAATAAACCCCCCTTTGAAAAGAAAAGGAAACAAAAATCTGACCCCCTAAGGAAACAAAAGGGACACGATTCATTTTTTAGCCCTTCTGTTGATGATGAATCAGAACCCTACTGTGTCTTTTTCATTCTGCTTTTTTACTACTCCCCTTATTTCAATTCTCTTTATCTAATTTATCATTCTCTTTATCTAATTTATCATTTGGCTTTAGTGCATTACAATATTTCTTCATGGGTTGACTTTCTTGTTTTGCAACCTATTGCGGAAGGCATTGACGGGTTAGATAAAAGAATATTTTATTTTACCCTTAACTTCTGTGACATGTTATATTTATTTAAATGTGACATTGTGCTTTGAATTTATAAAAGTTTAGGTTGTGGATTATATGGATCGTAAACTATGAACCATAATCTTGTTATTCCTCATGATTCATGAGAAAAACATCAATAATGTATGAATTGCAGAGATTTTGCGTGAAAAAGAAAAAAAGAAAAAGAAAAAGGAAAATGAAAAGGAAAAGAAAAGATCTGAGTAAATCAGTTTTCTGAGTTTTATTAGATGTTGGGATTGTGCTCAACATCGCTTGCGGGCTCCTTTATCTCTATATCTCATTCTCAGTTACTTTTTGTACGTGTATTTCTCTGAGGCTATTTTTGTTTTCATTCAATTGTGCCTAAATCTGCGAGTTACATACTTTAAATATGCTTCACTTAGAGTAATTTGTCAAGGCTATTTAAAGTACTGAACCACTGGTCTCCTGACGCCACGCCTCTGTTTATATCTTTGTCCTGCTCTCTTTAATTTCTTTTTACAGTATTTTGTCCTGAGCTGATATCCTTCCCCTGCTATTCTGCTACGTACTGGGAGTTTATCCAAGAAAACACCTTTTTAATGCATAACATTTATGTTTTTCATGTTCTTGGTTGAGATTTTTGAGTTTGTACTCTCATTTTCCTCCCAGGTTTTTCCTTCCCACCCTCAGTCTCCGTGGTCTCTTTCTTAATCCTTTGTCATGTTTGTTTCTTTAATTGCTTGCCCTATTCTTTTTTTTTTAAAAAACCTGTCAGGGTATCCGGGGCCACAAGCGGACAACGAGTGTGACCCCTGACTAATCCCACATTATATTCTGCATGAACTTTTTTTTTTGCATAAACTTGTTATATCGGAATTACTCTTATCTTACTGTTTGAATCGACACAGATAAGTAGATGCATTACGAAACTAGACCATGTATTGTCTGTTTATGGTTTTGCAATGAAAAGAATAGTCGAAGAGTGAGGACAAAGTGCAAATATTTTTTTTTCTTTCACCTACCGTCTATAATTTCCTTTTCTCCCCTTTTCTGTTAACTTAAAGGAAAGAGAAAGTGCCCTAAGTTTCTCTGGAAAAAAGTTTTCTTCTGTTTCTTTTGGCAACTATAACTGAAACTAAACAAGGAATGAGATATTGACTGTACTGCAGCAGATTCTTAGAATTAGTTACAGCACTAGAGATCAAGTAGGCCACTGAACAAAATACATTCTGCTGATGATCTAAAGAGTTAATGGTATCTTTCTATCTGTTGTTTTAAAAAAAATCTCTCGTTAGTCATTAAAAATTGAGTGACGGGCTGCCAATCTCGATCATTTTGATGAATTTCCAAATCCATGCATTGTGTTGGATGCATCCAAGCCTGCAGTGCTGCTCGTTGCTGAAGTTTGTGTATCATTGGTCTTTTCTTAGGCTGAACTCTGTGGAAGGAAATGGTGTATTATTATACAAATGCACTTGATGTCTATTGCTGAGTTACACTGGACACTATGTTGATTGATTTGCTATTGAACTTTGCCTGAGTTTGTCTCTTTGGCTTTGGCACCGAAAGTTTTTTACTTTGTCTAATGAAGCTAGAGAGTTGAGCACTATTTGCTTTGTTAAACCTCACTTTCTTAGCAAGTGACTTTTTATTTTATTTTATAAATATGGTACTTTGCATGTGGGTTCATTGTCATGGTTGATTCACTAATGACACAGGTGACCCAGATACAGCATAAGAACAGCATTTACTGTATAATTTCAATTTTTTCTTTTTCCCCGGCGTAGACCAAGTTGGGTTAACCCAAAATATATGCTTCGTGGTTAGTTCACATTTTAAAGTGAAGGTGGTGGTTTCAAGTTACTTTCCAATATATTCTTTACAATAATGCAGAACGAATAGTGATTAGTGCTGGAACTACACTTAAAGTTTTCTTAGTTTTTGGGAGGGAGATGGAGATTAAATGCAGTAACTTTTTTTAGTCTTATATACTTTCAGTGCAAAATATTACATGCTTGGGTTCAGCCCGCTGTTGAAACCTTGATGTTGCGGCGCAAGTAACCTGGGCGGTCCATTTGGTTCTTTGAGTGCTTGTTGAAGTTATTATGATTCGAGAAAAGGCAACTTGTATGTGCTTAATAATGCACTTGGCTAATGTGCATGTCACTCATTCGAACATTGCCTAGCCAATTAAGATCTTGTAGCCCCCATTTTGATGACAAACTGAGATTACCCAAGTCATTTTGTTGCTTGATGACTAAGAATCAAACTAATAACAATACATATATATTAAATGCAGACATGTTGATAGAAAAGAGTTAGATAAATCCTGTCTACGTTGCGAGTACAAGTCAACACTCTTCAAATTACATTGATTCTGTTAAGATTTTATCTTGTTTTCAAGATGAGATGATGACCCAAGAAGATCCAATCGAGTTGGATAAGATGATGGCTTGAAGTAGAAAAAGCAAATCAAGCAGGTGGGATTAGTCGATGTAAAGTTTATAAGTTGACTAACACATAAGACCACTAGTAGTCGACTAGGGCAGATACAGATGCAGAAACAGAGAGGAAGTATTATACATTAGTCGACTATATGGTTTATAAGTTGACTAATGGTGGGGATTAGTCGCCTAATCATCAGGATAAGTCGCCTAATCGAGGCGTTTCCTGAAGCAGAATCAGCTTTCTTTTTAAGCACTAGTTTCCTTTTCTAGTGGAGTACGAATATGATTCAGTTTCTATTCAATAAAGATTTGTTTCTAAAGATTAAATGGTCTAAAATTCTTCTAGATCAAGGAGATCAACTCCTAATATGATTGATCAAGATTCTTCAAGCACCCAATGGTCAAGATCATCTCATAGTCCAAATAGAAGTTAATTTTATAAAATCTTATAAATAAAAATTATAATCTAGCATTGTAATTGTCTTAAACAGGAAGAAAATCTCAGATAAAAGAGATCAGAAGAAGCCAAGAAAGAGAGGAGTAAGGTGAAGGTGCATAGAGATAAGATAATACTCTTATAATTTAGGTCTAAATTAAGAAAGAAGGTGAATACTTTTGTTACATCAAGAGGAATGTTATATCTCTTTGTATCAAGTTTATTAATAAAGTTCTCTCAAGTTTTCTACTTGTGGACGTAGGCTAAGTTTGGACCGAACTACATTAAATTCTCATGTTATTTCTTATTTCTCTTTTGTTTAGGTATTGCTAGTTTGCTTTACAATAGTTTTTCTGTGCAAGTACTGATCATATTGTCAATTTTCGCAAACGTCAATTCCTGGAGCAACAATTAGTATCAGAGCATATCAATTTCGCAACAATTGGTATCAGAGTTAAAGGTTGACGAAGGACGATATATCAAAGATATGACGTTTTACGACAAAGTTTGAGGTCAAAAAGTTTAATGGTAAAAGAAACTTTAGTTTATGATAAAAGAGGGTGAAGGCGTTGCTGGTGCAACAGGTCTTTACAAGACCTTGCAGGGTAAGTCATGAAAACCTGCATGTACGTCAGATGAGGATTGGGAGAAGATGGACCTAAAGGCGGCAAGTACGATCTAACTATTTCTCGCAAATGAGGTGATATATAATGTGACGGATGAAGAAATGACTACATGATTATGATTAAGATTAGAAACATTGTATATGATGAAAAGCCTCTCCAACAAGCTGTATCTCAAGAAACAACTATATGGGTAATGAACGAAGGGACAACGATGTTGGAGCATTTAAACTTCTTCAATAAGGTCATCAATGAGCTTCTAACTGTTGATGTCAAGATCGGCGAGGAGGACAAGGCGTTGATCCTTCTTAGTTCGCTTCCACGGTCATATGATCACATCATCACCACCATACTCTATGATAAGGGAACTCTCATCTTGGATGAGGTCACATCAACTCTCTATCTAATGAGTTTAGAAAAAGGCCAAACTAAGAAGAGCAGACATAATCGAGTTTGGTGGTCACGGGAAGGAAAGGAGAAGGAAAGAAAGGTCCGGGCTTTTCAAAGGCGTGTCACTTTTGTCACAGAGAAGGTCATTGGAAGAATGACTGCAAGCATTGGCAAGATTGGTTGAATTAATGACTTCTTATGTTAAAGACAACACTTCCCAAGGTAAAGGCTGGATATTTGATTCAGGTAGTACGGTCATGTGTGTTCCCAAAAAGAGCTGTTCAACTCCGTTGCTAAGGAGGGACTGTCAAGATGGTGGAGGTGGATGGCTCGGTTGCGGGGTCATCAGCACTGGGATAGTCAAGGTTACAGAAAGAGATAGGACGGTGCGTGCTCTGGAGGCGGTCCAGTATGTCTCAGAGGCACAATACAATCTAATATCCATATGGGTGCTCGACGAAGAAGGATGCTGAATCTAAGTGTAACAAGGCATCGTCACAGCTAGCCAAAGAGACAAGGTAATCCTGAAAGGAGAGAAGTGTGGAGGGTTATACAAGCTTAAGGAAGGAAACTCAGTTCATAGTGGAGTTTGAGGGATAAGCTTGGAAGGGAGCTCATTGTGAGGTGGAGTTTCAAGGAAGACTGTAACGGGACGTGAATCAGGTCAAAGTGTTGCGGGAAGGATAAAGGGTGTATTCGGTCAAGACCCGTGATGGCCCAAGCCATGGCGGTGAAACAACCAAAGGCCTTGGAGAGAGGGCCAATAGTTAAAGACTTCACGGTACGGTTACAACCAAGAAAAGAATCAAGGTAGTAATCTAAATCTCAAGGTGTTTTACTATAGACTTGAAAAGTAAGTTAAGATGGAGATTATTATGATTTTGCTTTGTTTTCAAGATGAGATGATGGTCTAAGAAGATCCAATCGAGTTGGAGAAGATGGTTTGAAGCAGAAGAAGCAAACCACGTAGGTGCAGATTAGTCGACTTATAAACCAGTCGACTAGTAATCGACTGTGGCAGATGCAGAAACAGAGAGGAAACATTATGCAGTAGTCCATTATATGGTTTATAAGTCGACTAATGACAGGGATTAGTCGACTAATCGAGGCATTTCCTGAAGCAGAATCAGTTTCCTTTTCAGGCTATGGTTTTCTTTTTTGATGAAGTATGAATAGGATTCAGTTTTTTCTAAAGATTAAAGGGTTTAGAGTTCTTCTAGATCAAGAGATCAACTCCTAATAGGATTGATCAAGATTCTTCAAGTATTCAATGGCCAAAATCATCTCATACTCCAAATAAGAGTTGCTTTGTAAAATCTTATAAATAAAGGGTGTAACCCATAATTGTAATTGTCTCGAATAAGAAAAAAAATCTCAAGTAAAGGAGATCAGAAGAAGCCAAGAAAGAGAGGAGCAAGAGGAGTAAGGTGAAGGTGTATAGAGATAAGGTAATACTCTTGCAATCTAGGTTTAGGTTAACGAGAAGGTGAATACTCTTGTTGTATCAACAAGCAGGTCAAATCTTTTGTATCAAGTTTATTAATAAAGCTCTCTCAAGTTTTCTCCCCGTGGGCATAGGCCAAGTTTGGGCCAAGCCACGTTAAATCCTCATATTATTTTTTATTACTCTTTTGTCTAGGTATTACTGGTTTGCTTTACAACAGTTTCCCTTTGCAAGTACTGATCATATTGCCAAGCTCTGCAAATGTCATTCCAGGGCACGGTTCGAAGACTCGGCCGAGTCGGATACGACTCAGCTGAGTCGGCACCCGTCGAGACGAGTCCGAGACCCGATTCGAAGGATCCATTCAGAAATGACTGAATCGGTTTTCTCGGCCGAATCGGCCGAGTCACGACTAACTCGGTCAATTCCGCTGAGTCAGCTCTAAGTCAAGGCCGATTCGATTAAAAAAAAAAAAACCTAAACTTACCCGGGATTTAGGGCTCCCCCGCCTTCGCCGCCTGCCCGCTTGCCACCGCCCCTGCTCCGCTCGATCTCTCCCCCGCCTTCGCCGCCTACTCCTGTCCGTCGCCGCCGGGGGGAGAGAGAGAGGGAGAGACAGAGATAGAAGGAGAGGGGAGGCGAAAGAGAGGGACGTAGACGAAGGAGAGGGAGAGAGACGAGAGGGAGAGGGGGAGAGAGAGCCAGAGGGAGGGGGAGAGTAAAAGAGACGAGAGAGAGGGAGATAGAGCTAGAGGAGATCTCCTTTATCTTTTTTGGGTTTTTTGTATTTACCCTCTCAAATCTTTTATATTTCTGAATTTACTCCCAAATCATCATATTTCCCTAATTACCTCCCAGAACAAATTTGTCCAACAAATTTGTTTTGGACATGTGATACATGAATTTTGATGTCTACATTTTTTGCGATTTGTCATGATTTTTTCATAATTTTTTTGAGCTTTCTATGTAATGTTTTGCGCGTATCGTCCGAGTCCGATCCGAGTCGCCAAGATCAATCCGTCTCGGTGTCAGCCGAGTTGGCAGCTGATACCGCGACTTTGAACCATGTTCTAGGGAGCAACAATTGGTATCAAAGTATATCAATATCACAGCAAATCCTTCATCTGTCTTAACTCATAACCATTTAGCAAGCTTTGGAGGGATAAAAACTTGCAGTTTATGAGTGTCGCTTGTGGGTAGAGGTTAATCTAAGTTTAGAAGAAATCTCTCATAAAATCAGAAAAAGGGTTGGGACTTATGTACTTACCATTTTTATTCAAAAATTTATTCAGCAACTGCTTATGTTTACGGCGAAGATATTAGGTCAACGCTGTTTGTAAGCAGCAGGAACCGAAGATAAATTTATGGGCCTAATCAATACAATCTTCGACTTTCTGAAGATACTAGACAGCCAATTTATGCTCTACTGCACAAGCTATTAGGGGAGTTGTTAACAAATCCAATCTAATGGACGTTTGATTCCATCACATCCAATATCAGGCCTGCACCTTATTCAGGCAAGGCATTTTGAGCTTCTTATGACCCTCTTTCTTTTAAGACACTGGATGTATATGGTTGGTACTAAATATTACTTCGATATAGATTGCTCATTTGAAGAACTTGGGCCAGAAGCTCATGGCTGGCTTTTCCTCTTATTGATAATTCATAAAGTAAAGTTAATATAAAGCCATTCTCGATTAACTTGCTTGGATAACCAAGAGCACTATCATAGCTAAGCATGAATCCAAGATTTTTGGCATTTTGAGTCAATAGGGAACCATTTTTCTCCGCGGACCAATATTATTACATTCCAATTTCATCCCCATTTCTCCTTTTGGGTATTCGCATACAAAACTGATGGCTAGGTGATGGCTAGGTGTGAGCTTATCCATGCGATTATGCACTCCTCGATTAGGAATCAAGTTTCTAGAAGGCCTTCTGTTTCTTTGATGAGTCACTTTTCGATATCCTCGGGGACATATATGTTATGTTGAAAGAATTGCATCAGCATATATGTTTTGTTAAGTGGAATCCCTAAATGCAATCGATTTCGGTTGGTGAGATCTTCAGCGATGTACCCTTGGCAAATGGCAATAGTCCTATATTTAGACTTTTAGCCTGAAGAGGGTTTTACCATGATAGAAGCAAGAAGGTAAATGCTTGTAGATTCTTACAGGGCAACACCCCAATCATACTGGGGGGTTGGGTTATGAGAGATCCCGGGTTTAAATGGTCTTTGTTCACGGAAAAAGAAAAAGAGAAGAAAAGAAAAGAAACAGTCCAATAATAGGTAAGCTTGGACAATTTTTAACTTCTCCATCTAGGACATGATAATGGTGTCAACCAAGTTTGGTTTATGGTTTATATAACCCATTGAATATATCCACAAGGAATGTTGTGATTGCTAATTATACCCTTTATGAACATTCTGTTATTCTTAACCACGCAACATTATATTAGTAAAGAATCATGTTATGCCCTTTTTATGCAATGTATACTCAACATATGATTTGTTTAACTTCTAATTAATTTTTGAGAGTTCTAAAGAAGCAATCATGTAGTTGAAAACCAATGTCACAAAACATAATCCGTGGTAGCAGATTCCATCCTCACAAAGTAAAATTAGAAGTTTCTCTCCTTGGCAACGAACATTGTATCTTGTGCAAGATTACCTATCGATGTCTATCCATAGAAAAAAGAATGAAGAATATGTGCCCATCTAGATCAGAATCCATCACCTTATGCTCAGCAGTTCAATCACCTTTATTATTGTGCTTTAGCCTAACATTGTGTGTCCCATGGCAGAGGAAATGTAAGTCTAGGAGGAGCTTGGCCTACATCCCTTGACATTAACTTGTCGCGAAATAATATTGCGTCGATATGCTTGTATTTCAATTCATTATATGATGATTACCATTTAGATATTTATATAGACAGGAACGATTTGTGTTGTGTGCGAGGAAAAAAAATAATTAAGGACTTAAACAAATTGGGTGTGGGCAATGAAGCTTACATGCAGTTGTCATACAGAGACCGAGCAATCTGAGAGACTCATGACCTCATTTTTTCCCTTCATCTTTTGTTTAATCTTTACAGAAAGTTGAAGCTTATCTGTGCTCCTTTTTCCCTGATACGTCTTGTTTGTGCTAATCATTCAGCACTTACAAGTTCGAGTTTATCTTAAATACTGAAACGTTTGTCCACAGAGAAGGCTGGGGGAGCTATGTGTATCCCACTAGTGTCTAATTGCTCAGTTTTAGTTTATAATAATAAGAAAGATTTGTTCCTTTGCCTGGAATAAATTTATGTGGCGTATCATTTTTTTTTTTAATATGTTGCAGTGACTTGTTAGTAACAACTCGAACTGAATCAAACTCTATGAAGTTTGTGAATATGAGTTTCTTTACAGCGAAGCGTGTAGTGTACTTATAGCATACTGTTTTCCTACTGCAAATGACAGTACTTATGCTTATTAAGAGCATGGCTATATAAAACTCCTGTTCATCTCAGCTGTAGCAGATAATAAATAAATAAAACAATATTCTGATGACCTTGAGAATGACTAATTTACTCTCAGTAGTCTATTACAAGTTGAAGTAATTATATGCCTTGCATAAACAATGTAGCTCTAGTATGAAAATTAAGGAGGTGTTTCTGTGGCCATTGAGGCAATTTGGAGAGAATAGATGCACTGCATGACTATGTTTGTGAATTATTCTTAAAGTTTTCATATGTTTTCATATATTTTGGACATCTCTAATTTACTCATGTATTTACAGATAATTTCCTACTATTATCTCCTACAGAAATAATTAGTGGTTATCAGTAATTTAGCAAGCAAAATTGTTATGAATCATTTCGACCTAATATTTTGTAAAGCTGCCCAAACAAACAGTCATAGTTAGTGGAATTAGTCTTAGCTGCTGTTGTTATTATTGTAGTTAAACGTTTTCTCTGGTTGTATTATTTCTCTTGTTTGTCTTCATAAACAGTGGTGTTATGTGAATTTGCATACTATGTAGCATATTTGAATCTATTAATTTGCACACTTTGTAACCTGTGCATCAAACTCTTTTATACTTCTACTTAAAGATTTTCGTACTTCTTCTCCGCGTCATTTTGTTAAAGAGATAATAACGAAGCAGAATCTAAATGGCATCACTTTGTCCTCGGATTGCTTGATTTGCGACTGGTTAGTGACTAATTTGGTTTAAGAGAAATCTTACGATCTATATTCCCAAATTAGTCTCTTATATTTTGATATATGTAGTTTTAAGTCATGTAAAATGCGGAAGCTGGTCTCAGCTCACAGTACATAATTCCATGCTTCTGCAGGCAAATGAACAACGCGAGCTAGGTCTGTTGAAGCTCTAGTTGGAGATTTCAATACGCTCGATTCAGTGTCTTGGTTATCTGGCATTCTCAAGCCTGGACATATAATGTAGGTCCATTTCTGGATCTAGGTAAGGGTGATTTGATATGATCAGTCAATATGAAGGAACTTGCGTCATGACTGAATATTGTTTCAAGTTTTTACTCCATGCCTGAACTTAGAAAATTCCTAAAAATTATAGTTTCATATAGAAGGGATCCTGTAACTCATGACAGGCCCATGACACGAATCCTTTTGTCTGCCAACATCTCTCAAGATTGAACCAGTACTACAAAAGTTTTCTACTTATTCTCATGTGGAGATGCATGCCTTTTGCTTTGATCAGATACTTTAGTTCTTAATTTGGTCATGGAATCTTATACATAAAATGCATGACACCCAAAGAAATGCTTGTTTAAATTGAACTAGTCGACCGGGATTGTCTTGATGCACCGCAGATCCTTATTCTTGTCGTGACATTCTTCGTGGTGTTGACTGATGAAGACCTAGCCATTGTTCTCGCCGTTGAAGCAAACATTCATGGCTTGAATCTTGCCCCAAAGCAACAATAGATTAGGCATTAATCATACTCTACCAAAGAAAGATTAGCAAGCATGCTTCATCTTTTTATAAAGCAACCAATGCATGATTAGCTTGTGGGTGGATTACTATATAGACATGCAGTGGTTGGCTATAGCTTTCCAATAAAAGCCAAGGGAAAGGAAAGCTAGCTCTAAAGCTCTTTCTAAGTGGCCATTGATTGAACACAAAGATCCAGACTCTGAGGTATTGCAAAATGAATCTTTGACCCGACCTCCTCTTAGAACAAGTTCGTAGCTCAGGTGGTGAGAGAGCATTGGCAATGGCATCATAATTTTGGAGTCCTTTATGCCGAAGGAAGGCAAACTTGGATACTGATTGATGGCTGCAAATGATTGTGGGGGTGTAGATGATGAAAGTGGAGGGGGAAAGGAGAGCTTTTAGGTCCCTTTTGAAGGGAAACAAATTTGTCCTGAAGGCAACAAACTGTCATGCATGAAGACAAGTGGTCATAATAGAGATGAAGTAGAATGGCAATAGGTATCTTTGGCTATATCAAAAGTTTGTATGGAGGGAAAAAAGGAAGAAACTAGTATTTTAATTATTTATTTTTTTTTTAATGTTTGTACTAGCAAGGGTGAAGCAAAGAGAAAGAGAGTAGGAACCAAAAAGATTCACACCTAGAGTTAACTATGGTCCTGTTAAAGGTTCAAGTTAACGTGTCGTGTGCACGCACGCATGCATTATATATGGTGGTTGATGGTAAACATGTTCAATACAATGATTGATGAGCATTCGAGCAGTCAGTCAGATAAATTCAAGAATTGTTGGTTCAATGTGATGATCGAAATGTATCAGAGCTCTAGTCAAAGATATTCATGAATACTTGAATTTTTAACAATGTGTAGTGTTTTATGCGTTGAATATGGAAGTTCTTGACTGATATAGCTGATGAAATGATGCTCTCATGGTTTTAGAAATAGAGAGAGCGAATGTATATGCATCTGGTGATGGATTGGTACTACTTTTTCTTTTTTATAAAATTTTTTTTTGTAGTTTTTAGAGATTATGGAGTTGTTTGAGGACTTGAAATTACTGCATAATGCAAAGCTAGTGCCAAGTGTATGGATGCTTCTCTCTGCCCATCTTTTAAAGGAGAGAATTATTGATAAAAGTTGAAAAGGGCATGAAAGGATGGGAAGCAAACGACTTTGCAAGTGAGAAGAAGTGCTCAAAAGAGAATGAATGGACACTGGTGCGATGAGGCTAATCTCCTTAGCAAAGAGAATAGTATGCACGAAAGGGAAATGGCCATGCTTTGTGTTATGCATGATTTAGCCCGTTGTTGTCAAGAAAACAGTTGAAAATTAGCCGAAAATGAGCACAAAACTATTTTAGATTTTGGAAAACATACAATAAATGGCCGGGTTAGTCGAAAATGAGTATGAAACGTGTTTATGCAAACTCTTGGTTGGTTAGTTTTCTGAAACTCGATATACAGTATATATTAGAATATCTATTAATATTTTGGCTAGACCATGTAAATTCTTGTGCCTCGCTCTTCTTCTCTTTTCATTTCCTGCGAATTCTAGCTACTCGATTTGTGATCCTAGGGTTTCTTTGCAATAAACTGGGTTGAGAGCTTCAAATCTTCGATCAGGTGTCAACATGTCATCGATCAAAAAAGTTGGAAAGTTCGATGGCAACATCACTTGAGAAATTTCTTGGTCCACCCATGGTCAGAAGCATACAATGTTCCATATGAACTTTAAAATTTATAATTCTTCTGCTTTCACGTTCGGTTTGATTATTTGATGTGTGCGTATTTGCTTATTGCTATCCATCTGTTAATGTGCTAGCTAGATCACGCGTGTGTTCAAGCCCATATTTGCCAACAACCCTGACTTTGACTTTGTTAGAGATCTTTAAAAGAGAAAGATCACTGTAGTGGTCAAGATTTAGTTAACCCCAGAGGCCGCGAAATGTGTCTCACTACACTAGAGGTATCTCAAGTAGACAACACGCACTAGAGGCCAAGCGGCTCACATGTAACCCTGAGGGGGGAGAGAGTCTCAGGCCCAACCTCGAGACACATCCCAACTCCGAAGAGAGGACCCCGAGTCCCTTCTCACTCCGACATCCATGACTATCAGACTTCATCCCGGACTCATACTGGACACAGCTCAACAACAACTTTTCCAGATCATAAGAACGGTTATGTCTGCCACGAAATTCGCACGTTCTAAATACCTCCTATTTCAGCGGGACGGTTTGGATAGTGGCGGATATCTCAACATGCCAATCTCACTAATAAAGCATGACAATCTAAATGGATATGAAAAGATCTTAACTGCGGATCATGAATTACGGAGAAAAATCTGCACCATCTCAATTACAACATAAGCAGCTTACTTATAGGCCTAAGAAAGAAGAAGAAAAAGCCAAGGAAAATGTCAGTCAAAAAAGAAGAGAAATATATATTGAGAAAAATCTTCTTGTAATACATAGAAAAAGATAGTGAAGCCTTCATCTCTCTTCCCTGTGGTTTTTCCCATTCTGGGTTTCTATGTAAAAATTCTTGTTTACGTCTGTTTGCTGATTGAATCTTTATTGTCTATATCATTGTATGCAGACTCCTTTTTACTTGTGGTGTGAGATTGACTGTTTGATCAATCGTATAGGAAAATCTCCATCACAAACTGGTGCTTTCATTGAGATCTGAGCCTCAATGCTCTGATCTCTCCCCTACCAAACCCATCCTCTAAAATTTCTCTCCAATGTCAAAGATGGCCCAGAGAAGACAAGCCACCAGAGGCGCATCTAAGAGTCACCGGGGGTAGGGGGGTTGAATATGTGATATGCTAATCAAATATGAAAATGCAACAATTAAATAGAACAATAAAAACGGTCAACTCAAAAACAAAAAGTGAAGCCGAATTTCCTATAAAGGGATTTAGGACTTCTCTTAATTCCTCTAGATTAAGAGTTAAGGTGCATAATTGCTTTCTTACTTGAATGACAAAAAATGACAAGTATGAATGATATAAGTGATATAGAGCAAGTATATTAAGATCAATTAAAGCAATAAAACAAGTATAATAATAGAGTATGAGTAAGAGTGAGAGAAATGACAATCACAAACACAAAGAATATATTTCGAGGTTCGAGCAACTCGCTTTACGTCCCCGCCTTCACCGCGTGAAGGATTTCCACTATCCACTAAGGATTTTTACAAAATAACCATAACAACAACCGTCTACATAAGACCCAGAGCACCAACTCCAATCTTTAAATCTTTACCCAAGAGGTGAGTACAAAGCCAATGAAAAATACAATCTCTTGGTGACCAAAAAGATTAAAAACTCTCTCTTTACAGCTTCTTAGAATTTAGAGATAAAAATTGAGGCTCAAGAAATTTGTGTAAGAGAAAAATCAGTTGAAAAGATTGAACTTGAGAGTTAAAACTTGGAAAATAATTTGGAATGAAAGCTCTTGAAACTAGAAAAATTTTAAAATTTTTTTTCAAAACTTTTCTAGATTTTTCTTAATAAAATTTTAATATGAAACTTTCCCCAATGACTTCTATTCATAGGAAATGTAAGTATCATTAGAGGATTAATCTGCGCATATAACAGATGTTAAAATCTTAACAAAGTGAAAAATGCCCGTTTGAAAAAAAGGCAAAACTGGATTAATTCAAAAACTAGTTGTTTGGTCCATTTTAGCTGACTTCCGATCGACCGGCCGGTCGATCGGCTATGATTATTTTAAAATAACTGGTGCCAGCGGTCGACCGGGCGGCCGACCCAAAACCAAATACAGAAACTCCTGACATTGGAGTTAGGCAAAATCGATTGACCGGCCAGTCGACCGACTCCAATAGCTAGTGAGTTCAAGAGTATCGATCGACCGGGCGGTCGACTGATGCCATGTGCCAGATTCCTGAGTATCTTTGTGCACTTCCGATCAACCGCTCGTCGACTGAGCTCTGTGTAGAACTCACTGCAAACTCTGGCGGTCGACCGGGCCAAGCCAAAAATCCCAATATTTGTATTTAAATATACTTTTGATTTTTGAAATAATATATATATATATATATATATATATATATATATATATATATATATATATAGAGAGAGAGAGAGAGAGAGAGAGAATGTATATCAGTCGCCGGCTGAGAGTCTCTCTCAGCCTGCGTTGACGTGGCACAATATTAGCCACACCACTAAGTTGTGGCCCGCTTATTGGAATAAATTAAATTACTAAATGCCCTTCGGTAAAAGGTACTTGTCTCGTAATTATTTATTTTTATTTTTTCCCTATTTCTTTTTCCGCTCTTTGTCAGATTTAGGGTTTCATTTTCCTGCCATAAAGTTGTTTCTAAAAATAGTGATTTTCGGATCAGGTTTTTCTCCTTTTTATTTAATGTCGACGTCGGAGCAGTCCACTTTCCCTGTCAATTCTGGTCGCAGTCGTAAGCGATCTCTATCTCCCGATCTAAATATGGACCATATATCATCTGGTTCAACTTTCTCTCAGAATATTGAAAGTATTGAAGGGTTGAGATCTTTGCATGCTGATCAATAGGTTTTTATTTTATCAATTTCCCCCGCAATTTCTTAAATGTAGAAGATTTTTATTTTATCATAATAATAAATTGTCAGATAAAATTAAATTTTGTGACCATAGTCGCAGTATGAAATTTCATCTTCAAACGATTTGTTTTACAAGACATCGACCAAAGTCGCAGTGCAATTAAAATTTATTAATAAAAATACTGCGACATTGGTCGCAAAAATGAAAAATAAGTTCAAAAAGACTGCTATTATATAAGACTGCGACCAATGTCGCAGTCTTCAGTCGCAGTCTTCTAATCATCTTAATTACTTAACTTTCGAGACAATTTTCACTGCTTCAAATGACTATATCTCTTGTTTCATAAGAATGCGACCATGGTCGCAGTATCCTATTTAGATTACTTAAAAAAAATATTATAACCAAGGTCGCATTGTTATCAAACAAAACATTCTCAAAGAGACTGCTGTTACATAAGAGTGCGACCGAAGTCGCAATCTTCTAATCATCTTAATTAATTAACTTACGAGATTATTGTCACTTCTTCCATTGACTGTGACTCTTATTATATAAGACTCTTGTTTCATAAGAATACGACCATGGTCGCAGTATCCTATTTAGATTACTTAATAAAAAAATACTATGACCAAGGTCGTAGACTGCTGTTATATAAGTCTGCGACCATGGTCGTAGTATCCTATTTAGATTACTTAATAAAAAAATACTATGACCAAGGTTGCAGACTGCTGTTACATAAAACTGCGACTTGCTGTTACATAAGACTGCGACCATGATCGCAGTATCCTATTTAGATTACTTAATAAAAAAAATACTATAACCAAGGTCGCAGACTGCTGTTACATAAGATACTGCGACCATGATCGCAGTATCCTATTTAGATTACTTAATAAAAAAAATACTATGACCAAGGGTTGCACTTTTAAAATAAATTATTTTTCTAAAATTAAGTTATCAAGATCTGTAATTTTTTTATTTGAAAAGCTCAAAATTTTTCGATCTGTAATTTTTTTAGTGGAGGAACATTTGTAGCAGGTTAAAAGTGAAACTGAGGGTATTTCAGTCATTGGGCAACGAAAAGTGATTGAGGGTCTCCTTTTACCGCCTAAATTTTTGACTTCTCTGCGGCTAATATGAAGCCACGTCATGCCGGCTGAGAAACTCTCTCAGCTGGCGGCTGAGGTACAGTAACCCCATATATATATATATATTGAAAATGTTTTGATAATCATTTAAACCATGAACAACATGTAGACAAAGAGAGATAAAAATTAGGGTAAAATGGATCAAAAACATGTATATATAAACTTGTTGAAAATTCTTTTTCTGTGTGTAAGCTATCTTAAGCATCAATAAACCACTCTAAGTTTAAACATTCTATTTTTCTTATAAGGGTTGCACCTCTTCAGGTCTTCATCAAGTGGGCTTCATCAAAAATTCATACTTTGATCTTCTAAGCTTGAATCCCATGCTCGAATTATCTTGAACACTTCAGTATCTTCATTTTGAGAAAGAATCAAACAAGATCTTAATTCTTGAACCCTGTAAATTCATAAACACTTAAACTTGATTAGTACCTCATAACTACATGAATTTTGTAATCATCAAAATATAAGTGTTGATTGTACCCTTGGGCCAATAATCTTCCCCTTTTTGATGATGACAAAATCTATGAGTTATTTTAAAAAAAAAATATGAAGAGTTTGAAAAAGCTTCCCTTGAAATTATGCTTATGAGAATCAAGTTTAACATGACATATAGATATATCAATAATAAGTAAGTCACGTGCATATTAATAGAATTGGCAATTTAGAACAATATGCATAAAAATATCCGTCCATCCTTCCATGCCTTTGTCCACCAAAATAATATGCAATAAGGAGTAATATATTCTACTCTCCCTAGCAAAAATTGCATAAGAAACTTCGGTAATGGATTTAAGACAAAAATAGCTCAAAATATAAATAAAATAAATAAACTCAAAAAATAAATAACTCAATATTCTTATCCCCTTTTTTGTCATGCATCAAAAAGGAAATAAAAGACACTAAATTTTGAAAAACATGATACCAGTTTGAAAGTTAAAATGATCTAGATATCAATTGAAAACTCCCAAAATATAGATCAATAGGAAAACTATTATAAATTAAAAGTGTAAACATGATAACAAATACAAATTGAAATCAAATAAATAATAAAGATAAATACCAAATTGAAAATTCAAAAACACCAAACAATGGAATCAAGAATCTATTATACAAACATTTAATTCACTACAAATGAAAGAAAATCTATAATAATCAAGCGGTTTGCAAAAAAATCGGCCAATTGAAAATCAGTAGAAACATTTTCAATTTCAATATCACCTTTCTCATAACGATCTCTAAGAAAGTGATATCGAATTTCTATATGATTGGTCTTACTATGTTGATTTACATTCTTGGTTATATGAATTGTACTAGTATTACCACAAAAAATCTTAATATGATTTTGATGCAAATCATATCAAGGAGAGTATGTCTCATCCAAATGATTTGTGCACAATAAGCCTCGACGGCAACATACTCCGCCTCGACAGTTGAGAGGGCCACAAAATTTTGTTTCTTGGAAGATCACGAAACAAGACAATTTTCTAGAAATTGACAAGTTCCGCCAGTGCTCTTCCTATCCACTCTACAACCGGCATAGCCAGTATCCGAATTACTCGTCATTGAAAATTGTCCAGTCTTCAGATACCACAAGCCCGAACCAATAGCGTCTTTAACATATTTAATAATGCGTTTTATCACATTCAAATGAGATTCTTTAAGATAAGATTGGAATCTAGCATATACACAAACACTATACATGATATCCAGCCTATTTGCTGTCAAGTAAAGTAAACTACCAATTATGCTCTAGTAGAGTTTAATGTCAACATGTTTACCTTGTTCATTCTTATTAAGCTTGATTGTAGTGGCCATCAGAGTCTTGCTAATTTTCGCATCCTCTAGCCTAAACTTCTTGATTAGTTCTCTTGTGTACTTGGCTTGATTCACGAAGATCCCATTGCTCCTTTACTTGATTTGGAGTCCAAGGAAATAATTGAGCTCTCCCATCATGCTCATTTCAAACTCTTTCTTCATGCATAATTCAAAATCCTTGCAAAGCTTTTCATTAGTATATCCAAAAAATGATATCATCGATATATATTTGTATTATCAAGATATCACCATCAACAAGGTGGTATCTACTTTACCTTTGACAAAACTCTTATTCACAAGGAAATTACTAAGTCTTTCATACTAAGCTCTAGGAGCTTGTTTCAAACCATACAAAGCTTTTTCTAGTTTAAAAACAAAATCTGAATGTGTAGGATCAAAAACCCTGGGGGTTGTTCAACATACACATTCTCCTTAATAAAACCATTTAGAAAAGCACTTTTAACATCCATTTAAAATAGTTTGAAATTTTTGTATGAGGTAAAAGCAAGGGTCATCCGTATAGTTTTAAGTCGTGCTATGGGTGCAAAGGTATTCTCAAAATCAATACCTTTAATTTGGGTGTAACTTTGGGCCACTAATATAGTTTTGTTCCTAATTACATTACCCGACTCATCCAACTTGTTTCTAAAGATCCATTTTGTACCAATTGTTAGTCTATCATGGGGCCGGAGAATAAGATGCCAAACTTGATTATGCTCAAATTGATTGAGCTCTTCTTGCATTGCAAGTAACCAATATGAGTCCCCTCGTCCTCGAAGATGTTTTTGGGTTCTATGTGTGATATAAATGAAAAATGACCACAAATATCATGAAGTTTGGATCTAGTAATTACTCCCTTGATACATCACCTATGATGAGATATTTGACGTGGCTTGTAGCATATCTCCAATCCTTCTGAAGTGGTTGAGTTAGCTTCACTTCAACTTCTTGGACTTCACCATTTGCATCATCTCTTGGCTTGTCCTCTTGCATCGTGAGTCCTTCAAAGACACCTCTTTCATGTCTTCACCTAAGGAATCAATTTCTATAATATTCTTCACAAGAGAGTTCGATCCCTCAAACTTTATTTGCATGAATTCTTAAATAGTCAAAGTTGACATATTGAAGACTCTATATGCCTTACTAGTATTGAAGTAGCCAACAAAAATTGCTTCAAAAAATTTTGCATCAAATTTACCTAAATTGTCCTTAGTATTAAAACAAAATATTTACAACTAAAAACTTTGAAATAAGAAACATTTGGTTTTCTCAAATAGTAAATCTCAAAGAGAGTTTTATTTGAATTCTTGCAAAAATAACTCCTATTCCCAGTATAACATGAAGTTTTTACAGATTCGGCCATAGATATTGAGGAAGTCCTTAACTAATCATGGTCCTAGTCATCTCTTGAAGAGTTCGGTTCTTCCTTTCGACGACTCCATTCTGTTGTGGAGTTCTAGGACATGATAGATTATATTTGATTCCATTTTTTTACAATAAGTAATAAAGGAGTGATTTACAAACTCACCACCTCTATCACTTCTAATGCGTAAAATCAGAAATTTTTTTCTTCTTCAACTCTTTTTCGAAAAAAATAAAAATACGAAAAGGCTTCATCTTTGTGTTCCAAAAAGAAAACCCATGTAAATATTGAAAATTCATCAACAAGAACAAAAACAAAATAGTTTTCACTAAGATTTTTGATTTTGGCTGGACCAAACAAATTTATATGTATTAATTCTAGAGGTCTTGATGTCATAATATCCTTAATAGATTTGAAAGAGTACTTGATTTTTTTTTCAAGTTGGCATGCATCACAAATGCGATCCTTTTCAAATTTCAAACTAGGGATACCTTTTATCGTTTCCTTAGAATTGGGATAGATGGTTAAAAGAAACATGACCTAATCTTTCATACTACAACCAAGAATCTTCATTAAAAGCGGTTAAACATATTGCATTGCATTGTATATTCAACATGTCAATGATATAAACATTATTCTCATGAAAATCAGAAAATAAACGAGAATTACTTTTCCCATTAATAATATCACAAGTAGAGTCATAAAAAATAACCTTAAGCCTTTGTCACACAATTGACTAATTCTTAAAAAATTATGTTTGAGACTTTCAACCAAAGAAACATTTTCAATTAAAAGATATGAGCCAATTTTAATATTATCTATACAGTTAATTTTACCCGTTGAGTCATCTCCAAAAGTGACGGTGTCACCTTCACTAGATCTTGATAGTGTTGCAAAATTGTTGATGTCCTATATCATGTACTGTGAGCAACCATTATCAGGATACCATCACTCCCTACATCTTGGGCCTTAGTACGTAACTATATCATTTAAAAAAGTTGTTGATTTTGGTACTCAAATCTTTTGGGTCTTAAAATGTTAGTTTTTCAAAGCCAAACACGGCTATTTGAAACATTTAATTTATCATAACAAAACTTAGTCAAATGACTTTTTCGGCCTCAATAGGTGCATGAGTACACCTTGGCATACATAAAAGCATGATGTGCAAAACATTGTGTGTATGATGTGCATGTGTGTGTTGTGCTTGTGTGTAAGCATGATGTTGTGTGTGGGAAACATGTGTAGATGATTTTCTTTGAGTTTGCCTCTTAGGAAACATGGCTTCTAGCCTACCTTTGTCAAACTCACATTTATTTAAAATATTGCTCAAATTATTTATTTTATTTTTTTATCATAGAAAACTTATTTTAATCAATCCATGAAAACTTTACTTTACATGAAATTTTATATGCATTAAAATAATTTTGAGTCTTTTGAAGAGTAGATGATAACATTATTTTCCTTTGAGACAACAATCAATTGATTTTATAGAAGTTCATTTTCTTTCTTCTTTTTTAAGTACTTTTTTTTGAGAAAATTATAGTTGTTGGAAAGTTTTTCAAAAGCTTCACTAAGTTCATCCATGGATAATTCACAATCATCAAGAATGATTTCGGGAGTTACCTTAAGTGTGTTATCATTTGCCATGAAACATACGTTTGTCGTGTCCACCCCTTCTCCGAATTCCAAATTGCTTTCAAGGCCTTTTTTTGTAGGGCTTCTTGGAGGTAGTAGGTTTGATCTTTGTCTCCAGACAATCGTAACGATATGTCCGGGTTTTCTACAATTGTAGCAAATGATCTTTTTCTCTTTCTCTTTCCATCTTCTTTGGTTGTTGAACTTATCCTTGTTGTATTTCTCTTCACATTCTTTACGAGGGACAAATCTTCATCATCCTTTGTTCATCTTCATCTTTGTCAAAGATTAGTAGAGTAGACTTGAAAGCAAGTGTTTTTTCTTTTGTGGTGCTTTCTCTTCTATTGTTTTCTCTCCTTTTCATGGGCTTAAGGTTTCCTATAAGATCAATGAACTCCAACTCCTCCCCTGCCCCTCCCCCGGGTAGACCCAACCCAGGTTCTGGAGCCGGCGGTTCCAGGTTCTGCCGCCGATGGAGCAGGAACCAGATCCTTAGGGTTAGGTTGGTTTCGGTTCCAGAATTGGAGCGGTTCTAGTTTCGTTTTCAGAACCGAATGTAGCCGATTCTAAAACCGGATCTATCCGGTTCCGGAACCGGTTGTATCTGGTTCCAGACTCAGTTCTGGAACCCTTTCTTTTATTTAGAAATAGGAACTAATTTTTATTATTAATTAATTTTAAGAAATATAACAAAATAATAAAAAAAATATAATAAAGGAGTTTGAACTTAATTTTTACCATAATTAAGTTGCCTACGTATCCTCTTGGGGTTTAGAGGAATCAAAGCCCATGTAGTTCTCTTAACTTAGTCCCCGTACTTTACTTCATTACTTCCTTCTGTTTTGATGGTCGTCCATTCCATAAAGTCTTCACTTTATTCCCGCATGATTTCTTGTTGTCTTAATGATGCTTTTGTCCAATCATCAAGACATGCTTGAGCCTCCACTGAGTCGGGAGACATACTCGAACGGGTTTGGTCTAAGATACTCCCCTCGCACTGAATGCTTGCTCCACAACTACCGTTGACACCGACATTGCTAAATTTGTTTAGCGATAATTGACATGACTGAAAATTGTGTTGAATGCTCTTTCCACCATTGTAGGATTGGAAACTTTAAATCTTAAAAATCTTCACCAAACTCAAATGAAGTAGTTAGATAACTATCAAACTCCGTGTTCGAGCTTGATGAAGATCCCCAGGGTTTTTTTGGCTCTTTGTAATAATAGATGTCCTCTACTAAGTTTAGAGGTATCCTCAACTTTACTACTAGTCTGGCCATGACCGGGGTTATTAATACTTGAACTATATACTCCACTATATTCATTATATAGCATAAATTACTTTTTGATTTTACTAAATAAATCATAAATATCTTCATCCACTTGAATAATGTCATAATAAGCCTTCAAATAGGCATGCAATCCATCTAATTTATACCGTGGATTAAAAACTCATGCAATTAAATAAATAGATGGAATTATTTTAAAATATTTAACTAGTTATTTTTCATTCCTTGAATACAAGAAAATAAATTCAAATCATTTTCATGTTCTTCTTGCGCACCACAAATGTTTATACACTCAATTAAAAATAAATGCGTTGTAGGATAATAAACACCAGATAAAGTGTAAGTAGCATCATTAAAAACTTTTAAGGTATCCAAAATACTTTTGCATGCATCCCATTGCGTTGGATATAAATTAATATCATTAATATTGTTAGTAATAAAATCACATAATAATTCTTTATAATTATTACTATCATTAAGTAATTCATAAGTTGAATTCCAACCGGTTGGAATATCCCGTGGAAATTGTTTTGGTCTCAACCTTTCGATTTATAATATTTTCCCCATTCTTTCATTACTCGTGGATGTGTCCATAAATAGTAAAGTGCATGTCTAATAGGTTTAATATAATCTTCCAATTGTTTTAAGCCATCTTGCACGCATAAATTTAAAACATGACAAACACATCTTTGATGAAAATTTTTTCCCCCAAATGTATGTTTACAAACTTTTTCTAATTCAGGTATAGATATAGTATTAGCAGATGCATTATCAAAACCAATTGCAAAAATCATATTAATCAAACCATATTCTTCTAAAACTACTTTTATCATTCTATAAATATTATGAGTAGTATATCATTCATTATAAACTCTGAAAGCAATTACTCTCTTTTGTAAATTTCATTTACAATCAACCCAATGACAAGTGACTCCCATATAAGAATGTTGTTGCCAGATCACTCCATATATCGTTACATATAGATACACGCCATCAAAAGTGATAAAAAAATCATATAATTTTTTTTCTCTTTTTTATAAAGCTTTTGTAATGTGCATGTGAGAGTGGTCCTAGGCACTCTATTTGCTTGAGGATTTAATGCATTTTTACAGTAATTTATAAAACCTAATTTTCACCAAAACTAAAAGATAAGTATTCAATGACAACCATTCGTGCTAATTCATCTCTATTTTTAACATCAGAAAATAAAATAATTGAGGGATAGTTGTAGCGTTTTTGTGAGACCAGCTTCACAAGAATGCGCCCTCCTCTAGATGCTTTCAAATGTTTCATAGCCACCAAAATGGACCACTTATAAGTTTTTGAACAATGCTTGCAACTTACACTAACGACCGTGCCCGACTCATTCTTGATTTTCGTAAAATGATGCACAAAAAGGTCGGACTTTAATTTTTGACTAGCGACATCGGTATCTTCTTCGCCTCCATCATTAGCTTAAGTTTTAGATCTTTTGGGTTGGAATATTGACTTACGCCTCTTCTTCGGAATGTACTTTCAATTCATTTGTGTCGAAAGCGTAATTCATCTCGGACGATTATAAAAAATTGAAAATATCATTTCCGGCGGGCTGACTTTCACCAACCTTGCTCTTGCCTTTTGCGACGAACTTCCACTTGCCATGAAAAGTATGAAAATTGGAGAAATATTTTTGAGAGAGATTTTGATGAGATACTATTGGAGAGAGAGAGAGATTTTGTAGAGAGATTATTGAGAGAGATTTTGTAGGATAATTATCTGGAGAGATTATGAGGACTTGTAAACTAGGAGGCTTGAGGAGAAATTTTGTAAAGAATTATAAGGAGAGATTGTAGAGGTTTGGATTTTGTTGTGAAGGAGAATGAGAGAAATGTGGCTATTTATAGATGTCAAATAATAAAAAAAAATAGACCTGCCCCAAGGTCCAAAATTGGACCGTTGGGGCTTGAAAGTGGAGCCAACGTTCATTTGAATGTTGGCTCCAAGGCCCCCCCCCCCCCCCCCCCCAAACGGGACGGAGGCCCGGGCACTTATAAAAAAAAAAATCCCATAATATGGGCTGGAGGCCCGGAAAACCTAATAAAAAAAATGCCCAGGCTGCCCAACCCAGTTGGCCAGGCGGGCTAGCTGGGCCAGGCCAAAAAAAAAAAAAATTAATTAACTGGTTCGAACTGCCAGCTCGAACCTGGAACCGGCAGTTCCTGATTTCTGAAATTGTAAACCGGAACCAGCTCAAACCAGCGCCGGTTCCGGTTCGGTTTGGAACCGGAGAGCCGGCCACCGACCCAGTTTTGGTTCCCACATACCAGTTCCCAGTTCGGTTCTCCAGTTCGAACCGAACCAGGTTCGGGTCTACCCCCGGGCCCACTCCTCCCCTCGGCCTCCTCCTACCACTGACCTCCTCCCTCTCGGATTGGGTATTTTCTCTTTCTTCTTTTATTATTTTATTAACAGTTGTTAATACGATACTATTGATTAGGGTTATTTCTTGATTTGTTATTAGGGTTTCTGTTGGATTTTATTATTAATCATTAAAATCATGTACCACTTGTTAATACGATATTATTGATTAAGTTAAAACTTGTTTATACGATCTATACGATACATGGTACACGACACAGAGACACGGACATGTTTATGAGGCCTTGACATGGACACGGACACATACACGGACATGAAAACGGACACCCTCTCGGATTAGGTATTTTCTCTCTCCCCTTTTATTATTTTTTGAATAGTTGTTAATACGATATATTGATTATGGTTTCTGCTTGATTTGTTATTAGGGTTTCTGCTGGATTTTGTTTTTAATAATTAAAATCATGTACCACTTGTTAATACGATACTATTGATTAGGTTAAAACTTGTTTATACGATACTATACAATACACGGTACATGACACACAGACACGAACATGTTTATGAGGCACGAACACGGACACTGGACACATACATGGACACGAGAACGACACGGACACGAGACACGAACACAGACATGGACACGGGACACGTGAAATAGACACGAACATGTTTATGAACCCTAGATTCCCATCCTAAATTAATTACCCTACCCAATAAACTCTAGATTACTGTTCAATAAACAACGTACATTACATATCTTATAACTTCTCTCTGATACAAGCAACATATGGGTCTTGAACATGTGGTCTTCATAGACCTTTTGTTCAAATCAACAGTTAATTTGTATTGTTAGTGATTATTACAAGTAATGTACGGTGGTTGTTGAATTGTCCGTTTGGACAAGTTTAAGAGTGTATTGTAAAGTTGGACACTGTATATGTGTTGTGTGTATTTTGACAAATATTTTTGGATGTACCTTCCTTTGTTCTCTGTCCTACATGGACCTGGAGAACACGAGAGAAGTGCTGTCGAAATTTAGTCGAAATACACAAAACACGTATATATCTCCATCTATACAATGTAATTATGAAAGGGATAAAGCCCGTCACCCTTAATTGAATCCTTACTGTGACATTCTATAAATTCTAAATTCTAATCGAAGCTCTAAACAATAATCCTAACCTAAAACTAACCCTAATCACAATACACAACTAATTAATATATTTACTGCTTGTTGTGTAACAAAGTCTATTCTACAGTAAACTATGAAGTGGGACAAAAGTTGGGTACACTTGGAGAAAATAAATATGAAATACAGGCACAAATATGAAGAGTTTGTAGAATTAGCTTTGGTCATTCTGTCATTAATAATAAAATAGGTTGTCAGTGTAAGAATTGTAAGAATAAAAAATGCTTGATAAGAACAACGTGACGTTCCATGTACTAACTAAGGGGTGATATCAAGATTACGCTCGTCTTGAGTAGTGGCATTTGCATAACGAAACAAGACAATATCCCCCACCAAATAGAAATAGCAGTGATGGCTAGGGCTCTGGTGATGATGTCGATTATGGTGGTGTCAACTATCACGATCTTTTAAGTTCACTTTTACATAATCTAGTCGACGAGGGTTGCAGTGATCTGAATGACGATGACCCAACTGATGCTCCTTCCTCGAATACAAATGACCTTTGTGAGAAAGTTAAAGAATTACAGACTCCATTATACCCAGGTTGTAATAACTATTCCAGACTGTCATTCATAATAGAGTTATACCTCATCAAATCAAGGGGTAAGATGAGCGACATCACATTTGGAGAGACGATATATTTAATAAAGGATGCATTCTCTGACATAAACATACCAGACTCGTTCTACGAGACTAAAAAACTTATTAGAGCATTGGGTGTGATTACAAGAAGATTGATGTGTGCCAAAATGATTGCATGTTGTTCTAGAAGCAAGACGAAAAATTGGATGCTTGCAAGGTATGCAATGAGCCTAGATGGAAACCTAGCAAGGCTTCTTCATTGAAGAAGCAAAGAAAAAGTACCTAAAAAAGTTTTAAGGCATTTTACATTGATTCCAAGGCTCCAAAAACTCTATGCGGTGGATATCGTCGTAAAGGACATGAGGTGGCATGCAGAGAAGCGTCATGACGATGGGATCCTAAGGCACCCTGCAGATTCAGATGCATGGAAAGATTTTGACAAGAAACATGTGGAGTACTCATTGGAGTCGCGTAATGTTAGGTTAGGGTTGGCTACCGACAGGTTCAATACATTTAGAAACATGAATATCAATTACAGTACATGACCCGTCATTTTAATGGTTTACAACTGCCTCCGGGATTTTACATGCAACAGTCTTATATGATGATGTCATTGCTTATTGAGGGTCTTACAAGTCCAAAACACAACATCGATGTCTGCTTGCAACCATTAATAGAGGAGTTGAATATATTGTGAGGTCTAGGGATATCAATTTTGGATGCATCCATGAAACAATACTTTCGGATGCGAGCAAATCTTATGTGGATGATCAATGACTTTTCTGCTTATTCTATCATGTCCAGTTGGAGTACGTTCGGCTATCTTACTTGTCCTAGTTGCGCAGAAAACATCGTATCTGAATAGCTGTACAAATTAAAGAAAATATGTTATACGGGGCATGAACGTTTCCGGGAGGATCCTTCGCTACCAGCCCACAGGGCAGGATGTCTTGTCAAGTGTAGGTAATTTAAATGTCATATTCTGGCTGAACGACGATACACAGTAGAGGAAGAGAAGTATCTTTTTTGAATTGCCATATTGAAAAGATTTAATTCACCATAATCTGGATTTAATGCACATCAAAAAGAATGTTGGTGAGGTATTGCTTAAGTGTCTAAACGCTCTAAAGTAAGAAGTTTATGACAATGCAAAAGATGACATTAAAAAATAAAGCGCCCTCCCAAAGTACCAAGCGCATCGACATTCAGAGGTCCACGACATCCCTTATGTGTTCCAAAATTGCATAAGTATTATCAGATATCTTCTGTTCAGAGAAACACAATGCGTGCTGTTCTAGGTGGCGTGAAGGTTCTAGGTGGCTATTCTTCTAATATTGCACTTTGTGTTAATTCAGATAATATTAGAGGACTAAAGAGTCATGACTATCATAGACTAATGCGACAGTTGCTTCCAGTAGCAATTTACAATGTGGGGTTGCCAAAGCAGATGGTTGATGCAATAATAAAATTTTGTGATTTTTTTCTGACGATTGTGCTCTAAAACCAATAAGGCGAAAGATTTTGAGAAATTGCATACTGACATTAGCTCAACTCTATGTAAGCTTGAGGAGAAGTTTTCACCTGCGTTCTTCGTGGTGATGATTCACCTGACAGTTCATTTAGCTCAAGAGGCAAGGGTGGGTAGATGCGTTCACTATCGATATATGTATTCTGTCGAAAGGCGTGTACATATGACATATTTATTTGCATTAATTTATTACTGTAATTAATTTTACTCCTATATAATTAATATATCATGAATTTTATATTGACTTTAGGTACTTGGGTGATTTAAAATTCTACATACGAAACAAGAGGCAGCCAGAGGGTTCAATAGTTGAATGCTACATCACGAACCTAAGCTACTGCTCGCGGTATATGGAGAGTAGTGCGGAGTCCAAGAACAACTGCGATGTTGAGAAAGAAAGACCCCGACTTTTCATTTTCTCAGTTCCTGGTGAATACAATACTTTTCAATTTTACAGGACACTCATGTATACCGAAATGCAATGCACACATAATCTTTGCTTGTTTAACTGAGACGAAGTTTGAATACATTACACTATACAAATTTCAAGAGTTTATAAATTTAAAAACTTGTGAATTGTCTCAACATGTCATGCATATCTTATAGACAACATCAGGAAATCATTAAAGACAGATTCTCAACAAGAGCTTCTAATTATAAATGGCTTGATCAAAATGCACAGGATAAAAAATTTTGAAGATGGTTCTGAGAACGTGTAAGTGTTACCAACAATATATTTTCGCATAGTTCTAATAAACTGATTTTGTGAAATAATCTTGTTTAACTAAATAAGCTGTACAAGAGACTGGAATAGATGCAGATCTATTAAATCTGTCTCGATCTCCCAAATTTAAAATCAAGACATACAAAAGTTTTGATATAAAAGGTTTCAAATTTTGCACGAAGCCATCTGAAGAGTCTAACTGTATTCAGAATAGCGGAGTTGTTGTGATGGCAATGATGACAAGCTGCACAAATATGCATGATAATGACCCGAGAGAAGGAGATATTACTTATTATGGGGTGATCAAAAATATCATAGAACTTTCATTCAGTGAGGGGTATAGGAACATCATTCTGTTTGAGTGTGACTGGGCCGATAACAAAAAGAACAAAACAGACAAACATGGCTTCACACTTGTTGACTTTACAAGGACAAATAAGAAAACTTGTCCCTTCATTCTACCATCTATGGTATTGCAAACATTTTTTGTGCCGGATCTATGCGATATGCCTTGGGCGGTGCCCATTGTCACAAAACCAAGGGATACTTTCATTTTAAGTACCGAAGGTGAATGCTTGGAGGTAATGTCCATATGAACCGATCCTATTGTGGCGTCTACCGCTACTGATGGTGTTGACCCTACGGAGGAGCAACAAATGTATTCTGATTTTTTTAATTGAAAATTTTAATGTAACACAATATTAATGTCTGGAGATGATTTAGTTGCATATATGTACTTTATTTCTGGAGATGCTCTAGTTGCATGTATAGCATGACTGCTTAACTTTTTGTGTTGCGAACTTTATTTTCTGTATTCATTTACATATATCTATTGTACGGCTGCCTAACTGTATATCTGGAGATAAGAAATTGTGAAACCCAGGTCCTTCTAAAATGGCAGCATCATCATCTAGTCAGCAAGGAAGCCAGTCCAGGAGAAAGAACAAGCCGGTTGGCCCGATCCAATTGACAGAGATGATTGCCTGTTTGGCATTCACTATGACGCACTCTCCGAGCACATTACTCGTCATGTCTGCCATTGCAACGAGTTCCCTTTGGCCCTGACTTCGCCTTACCACAAGAATTCAGGGAGAGTTGAAGCATTATATCACAAGTTACCTGTAAGTTGTGTTATGCTTTATTTAGATTTTATGTTTATATTTATGTTTTATTGATATTTTAATCCAATATACATAGTGTTATACGCAGGGTGATTTTTGTCTGCTAGCTTGGAATGATACTGGGGATATTCCAAAAAATTTCGCAAGTGGTTCAATGACAATGCATGAAGAAGTGAAACGATAACAAGGATCGCTTCCTGCGTCGCACTTTTGATCGCTGCAAGGGTTCCATAGCTGAGGCTTTTGCATTGCAACCGGACAGAATCGATGTGAGACTTGAATGAACCTCTTGTCGACATATGAACAGAACAGCCAGAATGACGGGAGTGGCTCGGTAAAATAATAAAGTTATGAATTGTTTATATATTATTATACATGGTATATTTATTAACTTTTTTATTTTTAAATTTGTAGCCGAAGAGGAAAAAATGTAAAGCCTCTCGCACTGCAAATGACTTGCTACATAGGATCGGTAGAGACGCTCTTTCTGTGTGAAAGGGCAAATTTATAAGTATAAATTTATATTCATTTGATTTTATAGTATATTTGCTTTTAAGTTAATTTAATTTTTTAAGTTTTTGTATTTCTAACAGAGAGACGCTCGCGAGAGAGAGCCGAACGCAAAGAAGATCTACAATAAGGAATTCTTGAAGATGAATGCACTCGATGCTCCGAGGTCGAGCTTCTCATGCCTCGCACCTAGGGCAAGCCAGTCACCAATGAAACCATGTCTGTTAGTATAAGTATTAAAAGTTTGTTTATATATCTTTACAGTTTACGAAAATGATAGAAATCTAATTAAACTTTTATTGCCTTTGTTAATTTTCAGCTCTACCTCGAGAGAAATTATGATGCGACGATAGCAGATGGCAGCGACGAGAGCATCGCCAGCACACAAGCGACCTTCAAGATATTTGGACGTGTGACGAAGCTCGGGTTGCACGTGGATGTTCCCAGAGTTTGCAGGCCCGATAGAGGGATGCACATTTTAACTGCACATCCATTCCCTGATCTACATGCCCCGAGATGGATTAACCCACTCTGAGGCAACTACAGATCATCCTTCAAAACACTCCAATCACTCGGGATTTGAGCTTTGTTGCAGGGATTTTTCCCTCTCAGAGCCTCGACAACATAGCTCCTGAGCTGGGATATCCCCCACTCAGAGGCGACATCGAGCCAGACTCCGTTGCAGGGAGTTTTCCCTCTCGGAAGCTCAACTCCGTAGCTGGGATTTCATCCACTCGGATGCAAAACTTGCAGGTGCCGCTGTGGGATAGACACCACTCAGGAACCATACACTGAACCATTCCAAATAAAACAACTTTTCAAACATCTCGGAGTTAAAGTAATTCTTTGAGCAGACATCCAATTCCAAACAAAATAGTTAGGAGACAATCCAGGCAAGATCCAAACAATACTTTCATTTCAATTTACTAATTTATTAAAAAAAATTCAATTACATTCATCCAAATACAAGTTTGGTTACAGCTAACAAGAGCAATATAAGATCTATTACATGTTCCTGTCTTTTATTGAAAGAAAAACCAGCTACGCTTTCTGCTACAACGTTCACGACAACATCTAAGAGATGACTCCCAGACAAGGAACATCCCCTCCCGTCCAATCAGAACACGCTTCCAAGGTAACCAGACGATCCCGTCCAGGGCATGTAAGGACGCGACAACATCATATCACACGGGCCCTCCATTCTGAACAAGAGGTCAGAAGATTTAGAAGCGCGGATGCCTCATCATCCTAAGTCATCCAACCGTGCTTCCTTCTCGGGCCTCACCTTAAGAAAAGAGTCTCCCAGGGCGAGGACCATCGAATCTGGCCCCGAGTGAAGACTGCAAGACATGAAAAATAACGGTGGAATCGGGATTCACCACCGCTGGCACTCGAGCATGTCCTCACCACATCCATACCTACCACCAGGGAAATAGATTTTTGAGCAAATCCAATCAAAGCTTGAGCCCTATCGACCTCCCTTGACAGCCGGGCCTCATCGCGAAAACTGATCTTCCTCGATGAACCCATCGTAAAAACTGACTTTTCTCGACAACCGAGCTCCTGAGCATCAGGAGCGCAACAACCGTCTCCGTCCTCTCCCTCTCCTTCCTCCATCGAACAAAGAAGAAAGAAGACATCATAACTCACCAGAACGAGAATTTTGAAAGCAAGAAGTTTTCAGAAGATAAGCAGATATCCCCTCACAGATCTACCCTGTTTATAAATGGGAAGAAAGCCCAAGCGTCTCCCATTCAAAATTTCTATCCCTAAGAAACTGGTCCACGTCCTGAGATTTTCGGTACGACAATCTTCTAGTTACCAAGCACTGCTGCCATACGATCTCACCCATTAAATGACCGGGAGATTCGAAAAGATGCCAGCATGAAGGCCAGCTGTGGATGCATAGTAATGAGCCTGATCCAAACTTGAAACTTTCAGAAGAGTTCAGTGCATTTAAATGCTTCCACCGACTTCGCTCTTCCGATTCCTCTCCTACAACTCCAGCAATCACAAGGGCGGGGGCATCTATAGTGGTCAAAATCTAGTTAACCCCAGAGATCGCGACACGCGTCTCACCGCATCAGATGTACCTCAAGAGACAACATGCCCAAGATGCCAGACGGCTCACATGCAACCCTGAGGAAAGAGTCAGGCCCAACCTTGAGACACATTCCAACTCCGAAGAGAGGACCCCGAGTCCCTTCTCACCGGACATCCGTGACTACCCGACTTCACCTCGACTCCTACTGGGCACAGCTCAACTACAACATTTTCAGATCACAACGGTTATGTTTGTCATGAAATTCTCACGTTCTAAATACCCCCTATTCCAGCGGGGACGATTATAGATAGTGGCAGATATCTTATCCTGTCAATCCCAACAATAAAGCAAGACAATTTAAACAGATATGAAAAGATCTTAACCGCGAATCATGAATCACGGAGAAAGATCCGCACCAACAATTGCAATACAAGCAGCTTACTTATAGGCCAAAGAAAGAAGAAAAAAAGGCCAAGGAAAAAAGTCAGTTAAAAAAGAAGAGAAATATAATGAGAGAAACCCTCTTGCAACACACAGAAAAAGATAGTGAAACCTTCCTCTCTCCTCGCTGTGGTTTTCCCATTCTGAGTTTTCACGTAAATATTCCTGTGTATGTCTGTTTGATGATTGAATTTTTATATTCTGTATCATTTTAGGCAGACCCCCACTTTTTGCTTGTGGTGTAAGATCGACTGTTTTATCAATCGCATAGGAAAATTCCACCACAATCATTCAATGGTGTTTGGTGCTTGTGTGATCATTTAGAAACTACTTTATAAGCTACAATTGAATTATCCATCACAGAAGAGCAATATATGGCTATGACTGAGTTGTAATAACTATCTGGTTGAGCATTTTACTTAGTAAGCTCATTTTAGATCAAGAGATGACCACCAACTATCTTGATATCCATAATACTATTCACGATAGTTGGTAGTCATCTGTTGGTCTAAAATGAGCTTACTAAAAAAACTTCTCGAACCAGATAGTTATTACAAATCAATCATAGCCAAATATTGATCTTCTGTGATAGATAATACCCATGACCAAAGGCTAGATACATATTATGATGGTGCAAAGCATTCAACATCAAGCATCTTTTCATTAAGGAGATTGTTGGCAAGAGTTGCACTGCTCATACTCTGACAATATATTAACCAAGTATCTTCTAGTTACTAAATTTAAGGATTGCTTGAATTTGATTGGTGTGTGTCGCGTTTGATGCTCTACCAAATTTATGTGAAAAAGGTGGAGAAAGCAAGAAATTTTCTTTCGCGATCTGTTTTATCAATGAATTTAAGACAAGATGGAGATTTATTATGCGAATTCTACGATCCAGATATAGTCTATGATGAGATGGGGGCGAACTAATTTGAACCAAAAAGGCCAAATCACGTAAATCTCAGTGTCTCACTCTTCTCTCTTCTCTTTCTCATGGTTTGTGATCGCTAGGGTTTCACCGAAACGCATGATATGATACAACTTCAAAAGAATTCATCTGACCTGATAGAAAGATACTAAGAATTAATAGACTATATCAAAAATATGTCTAATTTGAGATGTTTATATTAAAAAAAAAAAATCTAATATTTATACCGGTCTTTCCGACTGTAGCAAAGGTAATGAAAAGCTAAAATCTCACCTTCAAATAAGAGAAATACAATAACTTATAGAACCAACCTGGAATTGGATCCTCTCGCACCATAGCTGGGGAATCTACGGATGTAAACGAGTATAAATAATCCAATCTAGATTCCCCATTAACCACTCGGTTATCGACTCTGGAAGAATTCATTCTAGGCTTATTGATAATCTATGATCGACTCTGTATTTTTCGATAAATATGAATATCAGTATTTAGATCACTTATACTATGGACAAGAATATGTATAGAAATAAAACTATTGGAAACATCGTATTGGATATTCAAATATTCGAATGTGCGTCCAATTGTTACAAGGACATGTGTCGCTACATATAGATTTAAGTCACAATTTATAATGTATCGCAAACAACTCGTCAATGATATACACATTTTTTAAGGTTGAACATGATAGTGAATTCAATATCTGGTTAGTATCCGAATTTATTTGCGTTTAAATCTATTTCTGTCGAACATGATAGTGAATTCAATATCCATGTAATAAGCATGTTAATATTTTTATCCATAAGAAGAAAACAAATACAAATAAGATAATATTGTTGGACTTGGGTACCATATCTCCTTACAAGCTAAGCTCATCTGCACACCTGAAAGACCATATACTCTATTGAGATCTGCACACCTGAAAGACCATATACTCTCTATTGAGATTCTCTTTAGAGCGTTGGGTCCACACGCCTTGCGTGAACTAGGACTGCAGCCTGTTTATCCTCTTCACTGTGTTGATTGAGATCTGCACTCCTAAAAGACCATATACTCTATTGAGATTCTCTTTAGAGCGTTGGGTCCACACGCCTTACGTGAACTAGGACTGCAGCCTGTTATCCTCTTCACTGTGTTGATTGAGATCTGCACTCCTAAAAGACCATATACTCTATTGAGATTCTCTTTAGAGCGTTGGGTCCACACGCCTTACGTGAACTAGGACTGCAGCCTGTTATCCTCTTCACTGTGTTGGCGATCAGTACGTCTTACGCAGAGCAGGAGCACGCTGCCAAATCCTCGAGCGCTAACTAGGTTCACAGGGGTCCTACTGTGCCTTTTTGTGCCCTGGGGGATCGAATAGCACCCGTACACACGACTATTTGTTGGACTTGGGGCACCATCATAACAAACTAACTTTCTAGGTTGAGTTGCCCTAATTCTTATATACCGAAAATCATCCCCATGTCTAGCCGATGTGGGACTATTTGTTCGCACAAAATTCCAACAAATATCAATATCCCAACCCTTTGGGTTAACATGGGAAGGACCTCTTAAAGCCCTTCCACTTATGAATGAGTTTAATTTGAGTCTTCGAGCCTTGAACTTTGGGTTTACAGCTCAATTAATTCTTTATGTCAAAATTAAATGTTCTATAAGAAAAAGGAAAGTAAATTAAAGTAAGTGTTTACATCGGTTGTTTACTATAATTATGCCATTAAATATTTCTTTAAAATAGATCAATGTGATTTTTGTTTGAGAACAGTTTCTTGTATGGTTTTTGGTGGAAATATATGTGTTGGAGGCCACTGTTGTAACAAATTGGTGCTATGATACCAATTGTTACTCCCGGAATCAATGTTTGCAGAACATGGTAATATGATGATACTTGTAAAAATAAAACTATTGTAAAGCAAACAAGTAATACCTAGATAGAAGAGTAATAAGAAATAATACGAGGATTTAACGTGATTCCGCCCAAACTTGGCCAACGTCTACGGGGAGAGAACTTGAGAGAGCTTTATTAAAAAACTTGATATAAACAGATCTAATCTTTCTCTTGATCCCACAAGAGTATTCACCTTCTCCTTGAATTTAACCTAGATTACAAGAGTATACCTTTTCTCTATGCACCTTCACCTTGCTCCTCTCTTTCTTGACTTCTTCTAATCTCCTTTGCTTGGATTGATTTACAATGCTGGTTAGAACTTTTATTTGTAGAATTTTACAATACAACTCCTATTTGGACTATGAGATGATCTTAGCAATTGGATACTTGAAGAATCTTGATTAATCCAATTTGGAGTTAATCTCCTTGTTCTAGCAGAATTCTAAATCCTTCAATCTTTAAAAAAGAACTTTTATTGAATAGAATCTGAATCCTAGTACTTCTCTAGAAAAGAAAAATCGTAAGCGCCTGAAAAGGAATCTGCTCCACCTTGATTTGTTTCTTTTGATTCAAGTCATTATCTTCTTCAACTCAATTAGATTTACTTGGACCATCATCTCTTCTTAAAGTAAGACAAAATTCTAACAATCTGCACTTGCTTTTCAAGCCTTTAATAAAACACCTTGAGATTTTGGAGTACTACCTTAATTCTTTTCTTAGTTATAACCATACCGTGAAGTTTTTAACTCTTGCCTCTACCCCCGGGGCATTTAGCAGATTTACCCCCATGGCTTGGGCCATATTGGGCCTTCTCCGTATGCATTATTTCTCCTTCCCGCAACACTTTGACCCGGTTCATGTCCTGTTGCAATCTTTCTTAAAGCTCTAACTTGCGATGAGCTCCTTTTCAAGCTTATCCTGAAAATTTCACCTCGAACTTTACTTCTTTCAACTTATATAACCCTTCACACTTCTCTTTTCAGAATTATCCTGTCATCTTGGCTAACTGTGACGGCGCCTTGTTGTACTTAGATTCAACATCCTTATTCGTCGAGCATTTTTATGGATATTAGATTGTACCGTGCCTCCGGGACATATCAGACTGCCTCCAGAGCACGCATCATCCCACCTCTTTCTGTAACCTTGACTGTCCCAGTGCCAATAACCTCACAAGTCGAGTCATCCACCATCTTGACAATCCCTTCTTCCTTTGCAACCAAGAAGTTGTTGAACAACTCCTGGAAACATACATGAATCATACTACCCGAATCAAATATTCAATTTTTACCTTGAGAAGTATTATCTTCAGCATAAGATGCTATTAATACTTCGGTGTCAACCCTGCTCGCTACGTCTTCCTCCACAGCTTGTCCCATCTTCTTCAGTCACTCTTACCGACACTTGCAGTCATTCTTCTAATGACCTTCCTTGTGACAAAAGTGATATGCCTTCGATGAGCCCAGACTTTTCTTTATTTCTCCTCTTCCTTTCCTTCCGGTGACCATCAAACCTGATTCTTCCTGCCCTTTTTGATTTTGCCTTTTTCTCATCTCATTAGATAAGAGAGTTGATGTGACCTGCTTCAAGATGAGTATTTTTTTTACTGTAGAGCATGATGGTGATGATATGATAATATGACAAAGAAAGCGAACTGAGAAGTATCAACGTCTTGTCCTTCTCGTTGATTTTGACATCAACAATTAGAAACTCACTGATGACCTTGCTGAAGAAGTTTAAATGCTCCAACACCACTGTCCCTTCCTTCATGCGTAGCACATATAGTTATTTCTTGAGATATAGCTTGTTGGAGAGGCGTTTCATCATATACAGTGTCTCTAACGTTAACCACAATCCTGAAAGTACACCTAGAGGGGGGTGAATAGGTGTACGGCTAATCTAATGAACAAAATGCAGAAATTAAAACTTAAATAGCAACACACTTAATGTAACCAACGAGTGTAGCCGAATTCCCGGTGAAGGGCTCTGGACAACTCCTCTTGATTCCTCTGTGTAACACCCCGCTCCCGGAATACTTACTTAGTTGCGTATTCAGATTTTCGATCGTATTTTTTGATTTACTTCCTGTATTTGTTTTGTATTATGAATTATTTATATGATCGTTTTGTCTTGGATCCGGATTCACGGACTCAGAGTCAGCCCTAGTCTGAACCGAGAACCCGATCCTAGTGAATTGCTCGATTTGGTCTTTCTAGTATTTATATTTGACCAATTTCAATTTTAAATATCATTTTCCAATATTTTAGATTTTTTATGATTTTCTGAAATTTTCCTGAATTAAATGGAAAATCTTCAAAACCGGTGTCGACCAGCACCGCTGACCGATTCCTGAATTTTTAATTTACAAATGGAGTCAAATTTTGAGAAACCGCTTCCCCATATTTGCTTAGAATAATATTTACTATCTTAATTCATTTTTTAGGAATTTTCAGAATTTATCAGATTTCTGCCAGATTTGGTGTCGACTGATATTGGCGGCCGATTCCAGGATTTTTAATTTAAAAACTATAAAGAATTTCTTGAAATGAATTTCACCGTAATTCTTAGAATAATATTCTTGATTTTTGAGAATTTTTGCGGATCGTTCCGAGATACTTGATTTTCGGACGATTTCGGTATTTTTCCGAAAGTTTTCCGCATCCGCAACTGAATCCCGGGAATCCGCTACTCTAATTATTTTCACTTTTTCTTCCAAGAAAAAATCTTCCTTTTTATTTTCTTTTCCTTTTTCCATTTTTTTCCTTCCTTTTCTTTCCACCAAATTATCCGAACTTCTCCATTCTTCCATTATCTTCTACATTCTTCCTCCAAAAATATCTCCCCCACCAAAAAAATATCTTCTCCAAAATATCCAACTCCTCTCCCATCACCATGGCCGGCCAAAGAGCCACCTCACCTCTCCATTTTTACAAAAAACCCCCTCCCTAAAACATTTTTACATCTCCTTCACAATTCCAAATCCTATATAAACCTTTCCTTCTCCTTTCCACTTCATTTTCTCTTCACCAACACCTTAACCACCACCAACTCCTCCTTCATCTCCACCACAACAACAACCACTACAACTTCTCCAACTCCTTACCTTCATCTTCTTCCTCCTCCATCTCCATGTAAACCACCACAAACTCCAACAACTCCACCAAAGCCTCCACCTTCTCCTTTACCTTCTCCAAAAATACCACCACCATCAAAACCTCTCCACAAACCATCACCCCATCATCTTCTCAAGGCCGGCCACCTCCTTTGGATTGGGGCCGAGCTCTTCTTCGTCGGTAATATCTCCGATGATTATTCCGGTAATCGTTCGCGATTATTCCGGTAATCATTACGGTGACGATTACAACGACAACAACTAACATCACCATCACCTCTACTATTTTTCACCACCATCTTCACTTCCACCATCACTTTCACCATCACAACACCACCTCCATCTCCACCACTTCAACCTCCAAACATCACCTCCTTCACCTTCTTTTTCATTACTCCATCAAAATCCAACTCCTCCACCAAATAACACCACCACCAAAGCAAGCACCTTTCCCTTTCTCTCTCCTCCTCCTCTCTGTATATTGCTGACACGGATCTCACCCCCGCGTCCAGGCAACGCCTTAACGCGGATCTTCGCGTTCTTGGCATCTGTTTAAACGCGGCCTTCGCGTTCTTGTACTGACGCACGCGGAGTCCATGCCCGCGTCTGTGTCCCTTTCATGTCTGCACGACGCGGAGCTAATGCCCGCGTCTTTGTTCTTCTCATGCTAACGCGACGCGGAACCCATTACCGCGTCCGCGTTCTTCTCGTGTCCTGACTTGAACGCGGGTCTCGAACCCCGCGTTTGTGGCACCTTTGCGACGCGATTCCCGCGTCTGTGACTCCCGCGTCTGCGACTCCCGCGTCTGCGACTCCCGCGTCTCACTCTCAAAACCCGCGTCTCCCTGTGCACTCTCTCCTTCCATATACTTCTCTCTCTAGTTTTCCTCTCTCTTTCTCTCTAACTCTTTCTCTCTCCTCTTCACTTATTATATTTATGGCGCGTACGCGAGTTCCATGGATTTCAGAGTTTTCAGCTATTCCAGAGATTTAGGCGAGTGTCCTCGCTCTCGCCTCCATTTGGGTTTCCCCGCCTTGTCGGGTCGACATATATTTTATTCCATGTTTATATGTATTTTACTGCTTTATACTATGCGTGGCCGACCCTTCATGGTCGTTGAACTCTGGGTTTCTGCCCACTCCTGGGATGGCTGGTAGCCACCGAGAGTGCGCTTAAACCCTGAGCGTTCTTGGTCCCTCAGCCTTCAGCCTCCGGTCTCTCACTATCTCGAAAGGGAAGTGATTGGGACCGACAGGTCTCTCCGTCCTTCAGCCTCCGGTCTCTCACTATCTCGAAAGGGAAGTGATTGGGACCGTCAGGTCTCTCCGTCCTTCAGCCTCCGATCTCTCACTATCACGAAAGGGAAGTGATTGGGACCGTCAGGTCTCTCCGCCCTTCAGCCTCCGGTCTCTCACTATCTCGAAAGGGAAGTGATTGGGACCGTCAGGTCTCTCAGCTCCGCCTGGTTATCATGATCAGCATTCAGCGCTTTGCCACTAGATTCGTCTAGGCGAGATGCTGCCGGAATTCCTACTCGCACCTTAAGCCGAGTTGTCCCGGTAACCTTGCAGACGCTCCAGTGTTAAATACTGTTTACTGTCTGTACTTCCAGCTCGCTTAGCTCCGCTTGGTTATGCTCAGCTACTACTCTATCATCATGCCATGTATTTCCTGATATGTTAATACTTGCCATACCATTGCTTCATGCTTGTCATTTACATGCTACTAATTAACACCTGTTTGTATCACCTGACAAATGATGTGTTAACATCTGATACCCGTCATGCTACTACTTGACACTGACTCATGTTATACTACCAGTTCCTGAATGGAACTAAGTGCCACACGGAGCAAAGTGCCACACCACACAAGTGGTGGGGGCCACCTCTTGAATCTGTGGGGGCCACCTCTAGAATTCATTCCCCTCAGAGCAAAGTGCCACATGGAACAAAGTGCCACACCACACACGTGGTGGGGGCCACCTCTTGAATCTGTGGGGCCACCTCTTGAATCTGTAGGGCCATCTCCTGCCTGTACCTGATCTCTTGTTATGACCAGTTATGTTCCTATTCTTTACAAAGGATAACTTGCACGGGGAATGGGAGGAAGTGATGAATGCCGGTATGGTGCCTTGCTTATAGTAGTGGAATACCAAAACTGACGATTCGTGTTAGGGGGATTTCAGGCCCCCAGAAGATGCGTGTTAGGGAGATTTCAGGCCCCCAAATGGCTGTGTCCCGGGCGGACGGGAACTACTATAAGTATGAGCTATCAGTTCTTCATCAGCTTCCAGTAACGAACCTCGACTTGCTTATATATGGATGTATGTGTGTTGGGATGTACACCAAGACACATACCTAGATATATGGGTCAGACGAGTAATAATAAAACATGCCAACTATGTATCCTGTTATGCCTGTTATGAACTCCCGTTATGCCTGTTATATACTCCTGTTATGACCGTTGTGTGATTTGCCACGAATGCTTTCATCGGATTTTACATCGGATTTTCGGTTTTATGATTATTACCATATTCACTGCTTATACCCTGCTTTATTCCTTGTGTTCCATTCCATCAGTCTACTGCTCCTATCTTATCATTCCATGAGTAGTTCCTGCTTGATATCACTTGTTATATATCTGCCTGCCTATACATGCTTATGCTCACGACACGGTTTTCAATGCTTATTTATGATTCGGTTTTATCGATACACATGTGCTTATCCTTGCACGCCATCTGGCTTTTGCCTCACCACTCGCCTGGGGAGTTTTGACTCCTCTGGATCCTCATGTCCAGGTCCTGGAACTTGGAGCATGTCAGAGCTTGGAACTTGTAGATTCTCTCAGTTGCTGATCAGAGTGGCCAGTGGTAGCGTGAATCTCCAGCGGACCATCCGAAGCTCTATCCTTCCAGGCCTCCCTGTGTGCCTCTCGAGTTTTCCTTTTGTAAACTCGTGAGTGCCTTTTGTACTGTTCATACATGTACATATCGTTGTAATCTCGCAATTGCGCATATCGGTGATGTAATATTCATGTAATATTGGATCACCTCTGGTGATAACTTTGTAATTGTACTCATGTGTTGGAATGTATAATGCACCACTTGCTTCCGTACTCTGATTTTTGCCTGTACTGATGCTTAGCGTATATACGTGAGGGTATTTCGGACCTGCGTATATACGTTGCAGTAACGTCTCCGTACCCGCAGGATCGGGACGTTACAGGATGGTATCAGAGCCTAGGTTCTCACATCCTCAGTACGTCCAGACTGCAAATTAATGGTAAAGAAATTTGCAACTGGAATGCATGAGTTCTGGTTATACAATCCAAGTACAAGTACAGAGTTATCTATTCTTGATCATCTTTCCTTTGATTCCTAATCCCTTCCATCTTTCCCCTGTTTTGGTTTTTTGAAGCCTTATACCAACTTAAGATATGAGTAGACTAGAGAGGTAGTGGCTGGTTCTGAAGAAAGCTATTATATGATCTCTTCGGCTGACTCTATGGTGCTCGGGTATTCCCAGGATTGATCCTAATCGGGTTATCTTTCAGAAGTCAGTTGTCGGAATTCTCTACGGATATTCTACATTCTCGGCTATATCTTTCAGAGTGATTGATGCTTGGTATTCGGAATTCTCAATTATCGATCTTCTTTATTATGCTCAGGACTATCAGGGTTTCTTTATTTTCAATATTCTGGCTTATTCTCGGAGGGCTATAAAGTATGCAGTACAACTGGAACTCTATTGCAAAGTAACGACATCAGATCAGTATTATTTGGTACCGTTCAAAAACTTATACAGCCAGAGGTGCAGAAGATATCGATATTCTGATTACTGTTTCGTCAACTTGAGAGCCCTGCCTATAGTACTTCATATCTTGAATGGTATAAATTCCACCCATGTCCCCTTTGTGTTCATTTTACCCCTTATCAAAATTGCGAGGACGCAATTTTTTGTAAGGTGGATGGAATGTAACACCCCGCTCCCGGAATACGTACTTAGTTGCGTATTCAGATTTTCGATCGTATTTTTTTGATTTACTTCCTGTATTTGTTTTGTATTATGAATTATTTATATGATCGTTTTGTCTTGGATCCGGATTCACGGACTCAGAGTCAGCCCTAGTCTGAACCGAGAACCCGATCCTAGTGAATTGCTCGATTTGGTCTTTCTAGTATTTATATTTGACCAATTTCAGTTTTAAACATCATTTTCTAATATTTTAGATTTTTTATGATTTTCTGGAATTTCCTGAATTAAATGGAAAATCTTCAAAACCGGTGTCGACCAGCACCGCTGACCGATTCCTGGATTTTTAATTTACAAATGGAGTCAAATTTTGAGAAACCGCTTTCCCATATTTTCTTAGAATAATATTTACTATCTTAATTCATTTTTTAGAAATTTTCAGAATTTATCAGATTTCTGCCAGATTTGGTGTCGACTGATATTGGCGGCCGATTCAGGATTTTTAATTTAAAAATAAAGAATTTCTTGAAACTAATTTCACCTTGATTCTTAGAATAATATTCTTGATTTTTGAGAATTTTTGCGGATCGTTCCGAGATACTTGATTTTCGGACGATTTCGGTATTTTTCCGAAAGTTTTCCGCATCCGCAACTGAATCCCGGGAATCCGCTACTCTAATTATTTTCACTTTTTCTTCCAAGAAAAAATCTTCCTTTTTTTATTCTTTTCCTTTTTCCATTTTTTTCCTTCCTTTTCTTTCCACCAAATTCTCCAAACTTCTCCATTCTTCCATTATCTTCTACATTCTTCCTCCAAAAATATCTCCTCCACCAAAAAAATATCTTCTCCAAAATATCCAACTCCTCTCCCATCACCATGGCCGGCCAAAGATCCACCTCACCTCTCCATTTTTACAAAAAACCCCCTCCTAAAACATTTTTACATCTCCTTCACAATTCCAAATCCTATATAAACCTTTCCTTCTCCTTTCCACTTCATTTTCTCTTCACCAACACCTTAACCACCACCAACTCCTCCTTCATCTCCACCACAACAACAACCACTACAACTTCTCCAACTCCTTACCTTCATCTTCTTCCTCCTCCATCTCCATGTAAACCACCACAAACTCCAACAACTCCACCAAAGCCTCCACCTTCTCCTTTACCTTCTCCAAAAATACCACCACCATCAAAACCTCTCCACAAAACCATCACCCCATCATCTTCTCAAGGGCCGCCACCTCCTTTGGATTGGGGCCGAGCTCTTCTTCGTCGGTAATATCTCCGATGATTATTCCGGTAATCGTTCGCGATTATTCCGGTAATCATTACGGTGACGATTACAACGACAACAACTAACATCACCATCACCTCTACTATTTTTCACCACCATCTTCACTTCCACCATCACTTTCACCATCACAACACCACCTCCATCTCCACCACTTCAACCTCCAAACATCACCTCCTTCACCTTCTTTTTCATTACTCCATCAAAATCCAACTCCTCCACCAAATAACACCACCACCAAAGCAAGCACCTTTCCTTTCTCTCTCCCTCCTCCTCTCTGTATATTGCTGACACGGATCTCACCCCCGCGTCCAGGCAACGCCTTAACGCGGATCTTCGCGTTCTTGGCATCTGTTTAAACGCGGCCTTCGCGTTCTTGTACTGACGCACGCGGAGTCCATGCCCGCGTCTGTGTCCCTTTCATGTCTGCACGACGCGGAGCTAATGCCCGCGTCTGTGTTCTTCTCATGCTAACGCGACGCGGAACCCATGACCGCGTCCGCGTTCTTCTCGTGTCCTGACTTGAACGCGGGTCTCGAACCCCGCGTTTGTGGCACCTTTGCGACGCGATTCCCGCGTCTGTGACTCCCGCGTCTGCGACTCCCGCGTCTCACTCTCAAAACCCGCGTCTCCCTGTGCACTCTCTCCTTCCATATACTTCTCTCTCTAGTTTTCCTCTCTCTTTCTCTCTCTAACTCTTTCTCTCTCCTCTTCACTTATTATATTTATGGCGCGTACGCGAGTTCCATGGATTTCAGAGTTTTCAGCTATTCCAGAGATTTAGGCGAGTGTCCTCGCTCTCGCCTCCATTTGTGTTTCCCCGCCTTGTCGGGTCGACATGTATTTTATTTCATGTTTATATGTATTTTACTGCTTTATACTATGCGTGGCCGACCCTTCCTGGTCGTTGAACTCTGGGTTTCTGCCCACTCCTGGGATGGCTGGTAGCCACCGAGAGTAGCTTAAACCCTGAGCGTTCTTGGTCCCTCAGCCTTCAGCCTCCGGTCTCTCACTATCTCGAAAGGGAAGTGATTGGGACCGACAGGTCTCTCCGTCCTTCAGCCTCCGGTCTCTCACTATCTCGAAAGGGAAGTGATTGGGACCGTCAGGTCTCTCCGTCCTTCAGCCTCCGATCTCTCACTATCTCGAAAGGAAGTGATTGGGACCGTCAGGTCTCTCCGCCCTTCAGCCTCCGGTCTCTCACTATCTCGAAAGGGAAGTGATTGGGACCGTCAGGTCTCTCAGCTCCGCCTGGTTATCATGATCAGCATTCAGCGCTTTGCCACTAGATTCGTCTAGGCGAGATGCTGCCGGAATTCCTACTCGCACCTTAAACCGAGTTGTCCCGGTAACCTTGCCAGACGCTCCAGTGTTAAATACTGTTTACTGTCTGTACTTCCAGCTCGCTTAGCTCCGCTTGGTTATGCTCAGCTACTACTCTATCATCATGCCATGTATTTCCTGATATGTTAATACTTGCCATACCATTGTTTCATGCTTGTCATTTACATGCTACTAATTAACACCTGTTTGTATCACCTGACAAATGATGTGTTAACATCTGATACCCGTCATGCTACTACTTGACACTGACTCATGTTATACCACCAGTTCCTGAATGGAACTAAGTGCCACACGGAGCAAAGTGCCACACCACACAAGTGGTGGGGGCCACCTCTTGAATCTATGGGGGCCACCTCTAGAATCCATTCCCCTCAGAGCAAAGTGCCACATGGAACAAAGTGCCACACCACACACGTGGTGGGGGCCACCTCTTGAATCTGTTGGGGCCACCTCTTGAATCTGTAGGGCCATCTCCTGCCTGTACCTGATCTCTTGTTATGACCAGTTATGTTCCTACTCTTTACAAAGGATAACTTGCACGGGGAATGGGAGGAAGTGATGAATGCCGGTATGGTGCCTTGCTTATAGTAGTGGAATATCAAAACTGACGATTCGTGTTAGGGGGATTTTAGGCCCCCAGAAGATGCGTGTTAGGGGGATTTCAGGCCCTCAAATGGCTGTGTCCCGGGCGGACGGGAACTACTATAAGTATGAGCTATCAGTTCTTCATCAGCTTCCAGTAACGAACCTCGGCTTGCTTATATATGGATGTATGTGTGTTGGGATGTACACCAAGACATATACCTAGATATATGGGTCAGACAAGTAATAATAAAAGATGCCAACTATGTATCCTGTTATGCCTGTTATGAACTCCCGTTATGCCTGTTATGTACTCCTGTTATGACCGTTGTGTGATTTGCCACGAATGCTTTCATCGGATTTTACATCGGATTTTCGGTTTTATGATTATTATTATATTCGCTGCTCATACCCTGCTTTATTCCTTGTGTTCCATTCCATCAGTCTACTGCTCCTATCTTATCATTCCATGAGTAGTTCCTGCTTGATATCACTTGTTATATATCTACCTGCCTATACATGCTTATGCTCACGACACGGTTTTCAATGCTTATTTATGATTTGGTTTTATCGATACACATGTGCTTATCCTTGCACGCCATCTGGCTTTTGCCTCACCACTCGCCTGGGGAGTTTTGACTCCTCTGGATCCTCATGTCCAGGTCTTGGAACTTGGAGCATGTCAGAGCTTGGAACTTGTAGATTCTCTCAGTTGCTAATCAGAGTAGCGCAGTGGTAGCGTGAATCTCCAGCGGACCATCCGAAGCTCTATCCTTCCAGGTCTCCCTGTGTGCCTCTCGAGTTTTCCTTTTGTAAACTCGTGAGTGCCTTTTGTACTGTTCATACATGTACATATCGTTGTAATCTCGCAATTGCGCATATCGGTGATGTAATATTCATGTAATATTGGATCACCTCTGGTGATAACTTTGTAATTGTACTCATGTGTTGGAATGTATAATGCACCACTTGCTTCCGTACTCTGATTTTTGCCTGTACTGATGCTTAGCGTATATACGTGAGGATATTTCGGACCTGCGTATATACGTTGCAGTAACGTCTCCGTACCCGCAGGATCGGGGCGTTACACTCTGAATAAGAGTTGAGGTGCTATATGAAGCTCTCGTGGTTAAACACAAGTGAGGCACACACCAACAAGCCAAGCATATAATATATGAATGTGCAAATGAAATGATGCAAGGCACAATATAAAGAGAGAGTTAGAGTCAATGGATCAAACGCAAACACACGGATATGTTTCGAGGTTCGAGCACACAGCTTTACGTCCCCGCCTTCACACAGAAGGATTTCCAATCCACTAACTTGTCCACACAGGACTCCCACACAGGGAACCTCCACTGAGGATTTGGGGAAATACAATAACCAGCACTCCTCTCTCAACCGAATACAACCTCTCACTAGAGGCAATGCACAACCAACACAAATACCACCTCACACAAGAGGGGTAGGCACTTAGCCAACAAATCAATCACCTCACACTTGAGGGATTCCAACACAACCTCCACCTCTCACTAGAGGGAGCTAAACACAATCTCCACCTCTCACTAGAGGGAGCCAACTACCACTCCAAAATCAACCTCTACACAAGAGGGATATCGCAAGTTAGGAGGGTTTACAACTTAGTGATCAAAAGACCACAAACCAATCTCTTTCTCACAAAACAAAGATCCTATAGAGAGGATAGAATGATAAGCTCAAGTGTGAGAAAACAAAGTGTTTTGAACAAAGAAAATCACTTGGGAAAATCTCCAAATAGATATAGAATTTTTAGACCAAAAATAAATTCCCAAAAGACTATTTTCTTTGAATTTACAAACACTTTAAAAGTAAATGAAGATTGATCTTTTAAACCAAAAACTCTTTTGAAAAACAAGTGTTAAAACACTTAAGAAGATCAGGAATTTTTCTCTCTAAAAACTTTTGGAGAAATCTCTCTCAAATGGGGTATAAATAGGCCCATAAAAATTTGCCCGTTGGCAGCTGACAGGGTCAGAAATGACCTTCCGGTCGACCGGCCGGTCGACCGGCCAACGGTCAAAAATATGACCGTTGAGCCTGCCGATCGACCGCCCGGTCGACCACGCCAATTCCAGAGAGTAGTTGCTCTCTGGCCGGTCGACCGTGCCATGCCTCACGGTCGACCGTCCGGTCGACCGCCCCCACCCGAGAGTGGGGCACTTTCAGTCGGTCGACCGCTCGGTCGACCGGCCTAAGTGGCTGGTCAGCGTGCACGTTCTTGTGCACGTCGATCGACCGATCCGGTCGACCGACTCTGGGTCCGGTCGACCGGCCCGGTCGACCACCAGAGCCTGGCAGGGCAGGTTAAAGGATTTAAAACTTGATCTTTTTAATATCAAATAAATCCCATAAAATTTCTAAAAAACCACAATAATAAGTTCTTATATTCTTTTTGAAATACAAACTTGTTTGAGTAAAAATCAAACCAAGTTACAAACATTTTGAACTCATTTTGTGTTATGGAAATTTTGCCGAAAACCAAAACTCGTATTTTCCAAAACTAGGATTTTTGAAATGGAAAATCGTTTTGTCCAAAACTCATCTAAATACAAAAACATGATATAGAAATAACATTTAAGCATGTAGTATATGGATAGAATCCAATATACATGAACATATATATATATATATTACTGTTTTTGACTTAAAATCCAAAAATAAGTTTTGTTAAAATACCAAGACTCCAAACTCATGAAATAGACAATCAAACTAAGTTTGTTTAAATAGTTGAAGCATAGATGTATATAGAAGAAATTTAATATACATTAAACCATGTAAACTTGTTTTGAATCTATCTATTCATGAAAACCAAGATCGGTTAAATCTAAAACCGAAAACCAAAACATGAAACTTAAACTAGTGTGTGTGTTGTGAACTTGAGCATACCACACTATCTAATCTTTAACAATGGATCTAAACATTAAACTAAACACTGTACCGAAATCTTCTTGTAGAACTCCATCTCCAAGTCGACTCAATCCAAACGTGATCCACCGAGCTTGACTCCAACGAGTACTAGAGATAAACTTTGACGCTCAGGCTCTTGAATCACCATGTGAACGCTCCAAAAACACCTTTATTGAAGCTAATCACCTACTAATATCTTGGTTAAATATTTGAAACTAAACATCACAAGATTATTAGTAAACTATAACTACATGAGTTAATCATCATCAAAACTAGAGTGGAAGGCCTCTGGGCCAACAATCTTCCCCTTTTTGATGATGACAAAACTCATGGAGTTATATATGAATGGATTAAAGTTAAGCTTCAAAGAAGCTCCCCCTTAACTCATGCATAACAATAAAAAATAAGATATTCAATGAATAATAAACATGAATATGCATCAACTTGCATAAAACAATGAAATGAACATGCTCTTGATACCAAACTTATAAAATAAATTCCTTTTCCTTTTTAAAATAAACATGTTTTAATTAATTGCTTTTGATACCAATAAAAATTTCAATGTGAAAACTTAATCAACAAAAGCTACATAAAAGCTCTCGATACCAATCAATATAAAATTCTATCAATAAAAATTCTTGATACCAATTTGAAGATAATCACTAAAAGCTCTTGATACCAATAATAAAAAAATATCAATATGAAACTTACAAATAAAACAATAAACATGCATATAAACTCAAATACTTCTCCACCTTTTTGTCAATCATCAATAAAGGGGTCAAAGAAAACAATAAAACAATGTTCTCCCCCTTTTTGTCTTAAGCAAAAAGAATATCAATAAGGGGTGAAATCAAAACAAAATATTATGATACCAATTGAAAAAAAATATATCAATTGAGTGCATCATGATATCAATTTACAATAAATAAAACAAAATATACCAATTGAAGGTACATAAAACAAATATTTTTAATATAAATTTAAATACCAATTGTAAGTAAATAAATAATTTTGACGAAATTCAACCAAAATTTTGATATCAATTAAAAAATATGTAGATAATCTTGATATCAATTGTAAAGATTAGTACCAATTGAAAGTAATTTTCATTAGGAACATATGATACCAAAAATAATCAATATCATTTTTCAATCATTTTTCAACATAAAGTGTGGGAGTAAAATATCAATTAAAAGATGAAATGTGAATTTTCTCCCCCTTTATGAAATACCAAATAAAATAATGCATAAACTTGTATAAGATACCAATTGAAATATAATCAATTGAAATATAATAATCATTGAAGAAATCAAGCTTAGCATAACCAAAATTTGTGCTCAAAGATATAGAGATATAGTAAGCGCAAATAAAGCATATATGTATGTATGAAAAATTAAATACCAATCGAAATTGATACTATTTGAAATTGAAGCATACATATATAAAATCATATATGAGTATACAAAAGAATGTCAATAGTGATACCAATTGAAAAGATCCAATGATACCAATTGAAAACATAATAAGATCAAGTGTATAACTCATACTTCCTACCACCCATTTCATGCATATGTTTAAAAAAATTTCAATATTAAGCATACAAGGCATGGTCACCCAACCAACCATCCTTGATGGAAAGGGTTTTCAAAAATAGGTTTGAGAATAGAATATGTTTGAAAATTCTACCATGTGAAGAATACGAACTAGTTATAAGAAAAATTTGTAAACTAGTACGTAATCCTTCAAGTAAGGAATAAAGCAAAAATATATTTCATGAAAAACATGTAAATCACATGATCAACAAACACTCAAAATCTATATAGCACAAATTATACTCATGAAAACAAAATCATGAGAAAATAATAAATAAAGTGAGTGTATAAGAGTTTTGTGAAACACATCATCATGAAAATAGACATTCAAGCTTAATAAGAAATTCCTTAAAACATGAAAATCATAAAAACTAGAATCTTTCAAGGTATATGTATGTCATGTACAAACTAAAGTATACATACATATCCAAATATAAACGAGTCCACAAAAGTATATGCATGAAGGCAAGTGGCTCAAGGATGTATATGTATAGCTAATAATTTAGACAAAATAGACATATACATGAAGTTAAAATATACACATAAAAATATGTCAAAAATATGAAATACAAGTCAAATGCATGAATCATCAAAACTAGACTATACTAGTACATCTAATGAGGACAAATGAGCGTTCAAGCACAAACATGTAATAATCTATTTGTGGCTCATTAGTTGTACAAATATATGTTCAAATTTTAATGAAAACTAACATCTAAACATGTAATCAAAACATAAAGCATATCAAAACAAACAACTCATATGATCATTATGTACATGCACATGCATAGATCTAGGACATACACATTAGTTAAAACAAAATGTGAGAACACAAAGGTATAAATCCATATTAAACATGGGTGTCTCAAATAACTAATCATGTATATCACTAATCTAAATATCATGGCATATAACATATTAATCATGAAACATCAAGACATGCTAAAAATAATGATATGAAAAGCATGTAAATAAATGAGGAGTAAGAGATTGTTACCAAAACCGAAAAGGGCATCTCTCCATGTCTCCAAAACAAGGTGGTCCTCCCACCAAAACTCCTTTGAAAGTGATGCATCCACATAATCCTCTTTAAGCTCGGAACGCATCCACCTCAAGGCACCATTACTCTCACGTCATGCGAGAGCCCACACCTATATCAAATACAATAGGGGTGGTCTTTGGTACCCATACTCTTTTGGGTTCATGGGGGTTAGCTCCTTTCCTAACCCAAACAAATTTAGTTGCTAAATTTTCATCATGTATCTTATCATAGCAAAATTTACCAAGGTGGCCCTTACGTCCACAATGTGTACAAGTGTACACATGAGCATACATAGTGTTGTGTACATGAACGTGTGAAGCATGTGTATGCCGTGATTTGTGTGCATGCAAAGATGGAACTTGTTTCTTTCGAAACATGGATTCCAAACGTGAGTGGTTTAAGGCACATTGGCTCAAAGTGGAGCCCAAACAATCAACACTCTTCTTAAGCATAGATATATCATTTTCAATTAAGGAAGAAGAGGTTCATGCAATAGGTAAGCTAGATGAAGAAGCTACACTAGCATGGCATACATGTGAATCTATATCATTTTCAAAGAAACATTTTTCTTTAAACAATCTTTCAATTCTTGTGAAATCAAATCAATTTTGTTTTTCAAAGAAACATTTTATTTTACAACAAAATCAAGTTTTGAAGATATAACTTTATTTTTCTTCAAAACTTCATTACAATCATTTCTATTTTTTAAAATATCATTTTCTTTTAGGGCAAGTTCAAGTTTAGATTTCAATGAATCCCTTTCATTAGAAATTTCTACTTTCTCTTGCAAAATCAAATCTAGTTTTGAACATAAATCCATATTTTCTTCTTTTAGTTCAAAACTCTTCTTTTTCAAAAGATTATATTTTTCTAATAATTTTTCACAAACAATTGAAAGTTCTTCATTCAAAGCATTTGGATCAACATAATCATTACTAGAAGAACTAGCATCATCATCATCTAATTGAGATTCCGAATATACCTCAAGGGAGTCATTCCCTTGGACCATGTAGCATTGTTGCTCGGATTCTCCATTAGATTCATCCTCCACATTGTTGGGCGTTTGTAGTTCGGAGGAGGTCAACGTGTTCCACACTGCAAAGGCGGAATCACAGTTAGAAACTAAACACAAATTTCTTTATTAAGCGTGCTTCTAAGTGCCTCAAGGGCTTGTGCATTGGCCTCTATATGCTTGCTATTACCAAGATAGGATTTCTTGGTAGCGGTAAGGAAAACATGCAAGCCTAGAGTTTTTAGATACATGGACATCCTAAATTTTCACATGTCAATGTTGGAGACATCAAACATGGGAGGTGACAAGCAATCCATGAGTGTGTGTAAACAATATAAGTGTGCAAATGTAAATGATAGATTAGCAAACCAAGATTACACTCCTAGATGGTTAAACCAAATATTAGGAGCGTAGGCTCTGATACCAATTGTAAGTACACCTAGAGGGCGGTGAATAGGTGTACGGCTATTCTAATGAACAAAATGCGGAAATTAAAACTTAAATAGAAACACACTTAATGTAACCAAACGAGTGTAGCTGAATTCCCGGTGAAGGGCTCTGGACTAACTCCTCTTGATTCCTCTGAATAAGAGTTGAGGTGCTATATGAAGCTCTCGTGGTTAAACACAAGTGAGGCACACACCAACAAGCCAAGCATATAATATATGAATGTGCAAATGAAATGATGCAAGGCACAATATAAAAGAGAGAGAGTTAGAGTCAATGGATCAAACGCAAACACACGAATATGTTTCGAGGTTCGAGCACACGGCTCTACGTCCCCGCCTTCACACAGAAAGATTTTCAATCCACTAACTTGTCCACACATGACTCCTACACAGGGAACCTCCACTGAGGATTTGGGGCAATACAATAACCGGGAGTACACAACTCCTCTCTCAATCGAATACAACCTCTCACTAGAGGCAATGCACAACCAACACAAATACCACCTCACACAAGAGGGGTAGGCACTTAGCCAATAAATCAATCACCTCACACTTGAGGGATTCTAACACAAACTCCACCTCTCACTAGAGGGAGCTAAACACAATCTCCATCTCTCACTAGAGGGAGCCAACCACCACTCCAAAATCAACCTCTACACAAGTGGGTATCACAAGTTAGGAGGGTTTACAACTTAGTGATCAAAAGACCACAAACCAATCTCTTTCTTACAAAACAAAGATCCTATAGAGAGGATAGAATGATAAGCTCAAGTGTGAGAAAACAAAGTATTTTGAACAAAGAAAATCACTTGGGAAAATCTCCAAATAGATATAGAATTTTAGACCAAAAACAAATTCCCAAAAGACTATTTTCTTTGAATTTACAAATACTTTAAAAACAAATGAAGATTGATCTTTTAAACCAAAAAAATCTTTTGAAAACAAGTGTTAAAACACTTAAGAAGATCAAGAATTTTTCTCTCTAAAAACTTGTGGAGAAATCTCTCTCAAATGGGGTATAAATAGGCCCCATAAAAATTTGCCCGTTGGCAGCTAGAAAGGTAGAAATGACCTTCCGGTCGACCGGCCAACGGTCAAAAATATGACCGTTGAGCCTGTCGGTCGACCGCCCGGTCAACCGCGCCAATTCCAGAGAGCAGTTGCTCTCTGGCCGGTCGACCGTGCCAAGCCTCACGGTCGACCGTCCGGTCGACCGCCCCCACCCGAGAGTGGGGCACTTTCAGTCGGTCGACCGGCCTAAGTGGCTGGTTAGCGTGCACGTTCTTATGCACGTCGGTCGACCGATCCGGTTGACCGACTCTGGGTCCGGTCGACCGCCAGAGCCTGGCAGAGCAGGTTAAGGGATTTAAAACTTGGTCTTTTTAATATTAAATAAATCTCATAAAATTTCTAAAAATCCACAAAAATAAGTTCTTATATTCTTTTTGAAATACAAACTTGTTTGAGTAAAAATCAAACCAAGTTACAAACATTTTGAACTCATTTTGTGTTATGAAAATTTTGCCGAAAACCAAAACTCGTATTTTCCAAAACTACGATTTTTTAAATGGAAAATCGTTTTGTCTAAAACTCATCTAAATACAAAAACATGATATAGAAACAACATTTAAGCATGTAGTATATGGATAGAATCCAATATCCATGAAATATATATATATATATATCACTGTTTTTGACTTAAAATTCAAAAATAAGTTTTGTTAAAATACCAAAACTCCAAACTCATGAAATAGACAATCAAACTAAGTTTGTTTAAATAGTTGAAGCATAGATGTATATAGAAGAAATCTAATATACATTAAACCATGTAAACTTATTTTGAATCTATCTATTCATGAAAACCATGATCGGTTAAATCAAAAACCGAAAACCAAAATATGAAACTTAACAAGTGTGTGTGTTGTGAACTTGAGCATACCACACTATCTAATCTTTAACAATGGATCTAATCACTAAACTAAACACTGTACCGAAATCTTCTTATAGAGCTCCGTCTCCAAGTTGACTCGATCCAAACGTGATCCACTGAGCTTGACTCTAACGAGTGCTAGAGATAAACTTTGACGCTCGGGCTCTTGAATCACCATGTGAACGCTCCAAAAACACCTTTGTTGAAGCTAATCACTTACTAATATTTTAGTTAAATATCTGAAACTAAACATCACAAGATTATTAGTAAATTATAACTACATGAGTTTATCATCATCAAAACTAGAGTGGAAGGCCTCTGGGCCAACAAATCCCGTAGTCATTTTTTCATCCATCACGCTGTACATAATCTCGTCTGCGAGACATAGTTGGATCGTGCTTGCCGCTTTTAGATCCATCTCCTCCTAATCCTCGTTTGACATGCCTGCAGGTTTTGCTGACTTTTCCTGCAGGGTCTTATGAAGACCATGTTGCACCAGTAACACCTTCACCCCTATTTACCATACACCGAAGTTTCCTTTACCATTGAATTTTTCAACCTCGAATTTTATTGTAAAACTTTTTATCTTCGACATATCATCCTTTGTCAACTTTTAACTCTGACATCAATTGTTATAACAAATCGGCGTGATGATACCAACTGTTATTCTCGAGATTGATGTTTGCGGAACTTGATAACATGATGATACTTTCAAAAAGAAAACTGTTGCAAAACAAACTAGCAATACATAGACAAAAGAGGAATAAGAAATAACATGATGATTTAACGTGATTTGGTCCAAACTTAGTTTACGTCCACGCGGAGAAAACTTGAAAGAGTTTTATTAATAAATTTGATACAAAGAGATTATACCTTCATCTTGATCCCACAAGAATATTCATCTTCTATTTGAATTTAGACCTAGACTACAAGAATATTCCTTTTCTATAGGCACCTTCACTTTGCTCCTCTCTTTCTTGGCTTCTCCTGATTTCCTTCATTTGAGATTGATTTATAATGTTGGATTACAATATTTATTTATAGGATTTTACATTACAACTCTTATTTGGACTATGAAATGATTTTGACCATTGAATGCTTGAAGAATCTTGATCTATTCTATTTGAAGTTAATCTCCTTGATCTAAAAGAATTCTAAATCCTTCAATTTTTAAAAATAAACTTTCATTAAATAAAATCTGAATCCTATTCGTACTCCTCTAAAAAAGGAAACTCGTAAGGACCTGAAAAGGAAACTGCTCCTATTTGATTTGTTTCTTATGTTTCAAGTCACCGTCTTCTCCAACTCAATTAGATTTTCTTAGACCATCATCTCTTTTTGAAAATAATAGCCACTTGTTACTTTATATTATTAGCTCAAAATTGTGCATATTTACTTTGTTAATATATTTGTGGATACATTATACCTAGTATTTGTGCTTCTTATTTCTGTTGTTCACTATTGTTATTGGCCGTACCAAAGTTACATGCAATTTCTGGTGTTTGCTGTGAATTTTAGCTAATCTCAGTGTCATATACTGAGCCTATACCCATCAAATCATTTCGTTGGATTCCAATGGGAGTCTGCTCTCCCAGAGGTTTTAGTTTGGCCATATTTCAAGCTCTGTCGAAAAAGTTAGAGGCAAAACACCACATAGTGCACAAAATTTCAGACTGCGGCTCACCGTTCTTAGCCGGAATATCTGGCAATGCGGACACCTAGGATCAGTGGCGGAGTCGGGGGCAAGGGGGCATGTGCCCTCCGGGCCTCGCCTCAAAAATACGTTAGTTCCTTTAAGAGATGTCGGCAGCTAACAATACACTTGGTCCATTATTTTGTGCCCCTATCTTTAAAATTCTGGCTCCGTCAGTGCCTAGGACCAATCTAACTTGGGATAAGATCTCCAGCGTCATCACATTTCAACCAAATACGGGGAATTTAGGTGTAGCTTGCGACATTGATTCCCCCATAGATTCCCACAAGCAGTGAAAGAAGCAATGGGACAAGGTTTTATTAGCACGAAGGGAGGGGGAGAATCTTCTTTAATTTCCTTTTTCTCTACTCTCTTTGGGAGGTGCAGAGCAGGGCATTAGAAACTGCACCCTTTTTCCTGCCCAACATTTCTCTTCATTATAAGCCAGCCAGGACTTGGGAACCCCAACCAAACACTGCCACCTGTCCTCCCAGCCCCTAGTTGAATCCTACTGGCTCAAGCCACAAGAAAATCACAGTCCCATCCTCCTTTAATTTGTAGGACACTGGCCACTGCACGACCAACAATTTGCCATGGCCAGCCGCCTCCTTTTCTCTTCCAAAAATCTCCGCATTGCTCTCATTTGGGTGGGCTTTCGCACAGGAGAGTTGGCCAACAGCGAATGGGTCCATGACTGGCCGGAGATTTGTCGAGCGTGGTGATATGCTGGAGTTGACGACTCCACCGGCCGGCAACTTCCGTAGGTTGAACATGTTGAGTAACTCTAATTGTGTGGTGTGCTTGATATTAACTGAAATATAGGATGGAGATGTTGTTCTTGATATGTCCATATTCATTGTTTTAGGGTATAAACTTTAGTCATTGCTCCCACCTAGCCGTTTGTTTCGCGTAAAACTCCGTAATTCGTAAATGACTTACTACCCAGTTACAACTACGGCGTTTGTTTGGACCGTAATTCGTAAAAGACTTACGTAACTCAACTAACACTCACTTGCAACCCAGTTACCACTCACTTACAGCACAGTTACAGTTAATTTGTGGTCATACAAATTTGTAATATTTTTTTATATTAATATTAAAATTTTTTAATATTTAACTTTTTAAATATTTATATGCAGTATTAAAACTTTTAAAATCACCAAATAGTTAATTTTGTGGTGAACTTTTTCACTTACGACTTATACATTACGACAACCAAACACCGTAAAGTACAATACACTTTCTCACTTTACAATTTTATATTACCAACCAAACACCGTAAATTTACATATATGTAACTCATTTACAATTGTAAAAGACTTTACCAATTACAACTACGAATTACGGTCAGTTACGACAACCAAACAGACCCGGGCCGTTTGCTTCGCGTAAAAATCTGTAATTCGTAAATGACATACAACCCAATTACGGCTACGGCGTTTGTTTGGACCGTAATTCGTAAAAGACTTACACATCCCAATTACCACTCACTTGCAACCCAATTACCACTCACTTACAGTCCAGTTACAGTCCAGTTACAGTTAATTTTGTGGTCATGCAATTTTGTATTATTTTTTATGTTAATATTAAATTTTTTTAATATTTAGCATTTTTAATATTTATTTGTAATATTAAAACTTTTTAAATCACCAAATAGTTAATTTTGTGATCAACTTTTTCACTTACGACTTACACATTACGATAACCAAACACCGTAAAACATAATACATTTTTCCACTTACAACTTTATGTTACCAACCAAACACCATAAAACTTACATGCATGTCACTCATTTACAACTGTAAAAGACTTTACCAATTACGACTTACCAATTACGGCCAGTTACGACAACCAAACAGGTAAATATGGTTACTCATACAAGTTGAATTGTGGCTCCCATCACATATTGGACTGTCAAAATCCCAAGGATGCCAATTAGGGCAATATAGTTGTTAAAATATATTTGAAATATCAAATTTAGGGCTTATTTGAATCAAACACCAGCGAGCAGCCTTAACGTAACCCTCTAACTAAATCAATTAGCTGATTTAAGTTCATCAGATAGTTAATGCTCTTTCCTTTCAACATGGAGGTTGCAAAATTTGCGCAAACTCCATGTCCAGTTAATTTTTTCAGTTGTTAAACGAGCCGCCTTTTGAATTCAGCAAACTTTGAAAGGCAGGTCCATTTGTGAAAATTCTGCCACTTGCTCTTCTGTCTTGATTGGCTTCATCAAAGCTTCTTCTTGAAGCACCTTCTCTCTCACTAACTAGTAATGTACTCTATGTGTTTTGTGTAGGGAGAGCGGAGATAAAGAAGATAGAGGAGATAGCGCAGAGATCGGAAGCCAAAGGGAGCGAGAACGACACTGAAGCAGGCATGGCAGGGCCCGGTCGACCGGTGGACAGAGCCTGGTCGACTGCTCAGTCGATCGGTATGCACGACATGCACAAACATGGCTCGGTCGACCGCCCAATCGATCGTGGCAAAAGAACGGTCGATCGCCTGGTCGACCGACTAACATGAACCAGCTCTCGATTGGTCTCGGTCGAGGACAGGGTCAGTCGACGGACGATGCGTTTTGCTTTCCTTTCTGGATTCGGATTCTTTTTCTGTTTTGTGATCGAATCCAACCAGAGTTTCCTAAATCCCTGAGACTCTCTGGCTATAAATAAGAGCTAGAGCCCTTTTGTATTGTATCATAGAAATCCCAAGAGGTATTGTTCTAGTATTGGTTTGTATTGATTATTGAATCAATAAAATATCTCTCCCCCTTACCCCAAGGACGTAGGTAAATTGCCGAACCTCGTTAAATATTGTGTTAATTTTCTTTTCTCTATTGTTTCTCTGTTCTTGTTGAGTGGGTACGTCTCCGGCTGCATCTGTCTCTAATTGGCGGATTCCTCATTGGTTGTTACCCAGCGCGCAATAAGTGGTATCAGAGGATCTCAAGTTCGTCGTGGGATCGTGTGTTGATTCCAAGGGCATCAGTTGCTATCTGGCGGAGATCGTGTGTCGATCTCGGAGCAGCGTTGAGACTGTTTGTGGGATCGTGTGTTGATCACAAAACAGCGTGTGGATTGCTCGAGGAATTAATTCAGAGGAGCAGATCGTTTCGAAAACTCTTTGAGGGTTTTACGTAGAGGTAAAGATCCTGTCTTTATCTAGTTTGTTTTATCTAATTCCGTTCGCTTTCGCATTGCTTTGAGGAATCAGTTGAGAAGATGGCTGAAAGTAGTACATCTTCAGTGAAATCCGTGAATCCACATCCATTGAGGATAGATATGGTGATATTTGACGGCAAGAACAACTTTGGTATGTGGAGATGTGAGGTGATGGATGTATTGACGGTATCAAACCTTGAAGACACTCTATGGTTGGAGAAGAAACGCGATTCAACTATTGAAGAAGATTGGGATAAGATGAACCGAATAGCGTGTGGCTTGATCAGGTCTTATTTGACACAAGACATCAAGTATAATGTGTTGCATGAAACATCTGTGAGGTAGCTGTGGGAGATCCGGGAGAAAAAGTGTCTGACGAAAAGCGTCGAATCGCGGTTGCAGTTGAAAAGTAAGCTTTATCGTTTCCAGATGAAAAGAGGATGCTCCATTGATGAACACATGAATAGCTGCACAAAACTTCTTACAGACCTGGGTAATGTGGATGTGGAGATCGATGAAGAAGATAAGGCGATAATTCTATTGAATTCTCTTCCTGAAGAAGAGTAAGAGACCTTTACTCTTACATTGATCAACGAAAGAAAATCCCTTAACTACAATGAGGTGTCTGCTACTCTTGTGAATTATGAAGTAACGAGGCAGAACAAACTGTCTTCTTCTGGGAGCATAACAGCAGAGGCATTGGCGGTAAGAGGCAAGAGTTCCAATCGGAAGGGCAGAGGTGATCAGGGAGATCGAAGTCCAGATCAGGTTTCAGAGATCTGAAGAGGAACCAGTGCGCCTTATGCAAGGAGCTAGGTCACTGGAAGGTTGATTGTTCGAAGGCCAAAGGTAAGAAGAAGTAGTCGATGACCGAGGAAAATTTCGCACAGGTGGTCAGTACTCATGCCAGTACTTCACCGGCAGATGGATCGGACTCAGACTCATCGGTATTTTCTTTCTCTGTTACTACTCCTACTGTTGATTTCTCAGATAATTATGAGTGTCTCTTAGATACAGGAGCTACATATCATGTGTGCCCGAACATGCACTGATTTTCTAAATTTGAGAAGCTAGATGGATGCTTCACGGTCATGCGTGATGATCATCCGTGTAATGTGGAAGGGATGGTACAGTCCGTATCAAGATGAATGATGAGACAGTACGAGAATTGAAGAAAATGAGGTATGTACCTCAACTCAAAAAGAATCTTATCTCTGTTGGTGCTTTGAAAACGTTGGGTCTTGTGGTATCTATACGAGATGGTGCTCTCAAGATGACCAAAGGCTCAATGGTGGTTATGAAGGGCGTCTGCCGGAACAATCTCTGCTATTTGAAGGGTAATACAGTTACAGGACAGGTGGAGACTTCTATTTCTTCAGATTAGGTTTGCATACAGGTCTAGCAGATAAGGGTCAGACACAGAGGTGAAAAGTCTTTGCAAGCTCCAGCAAAGAAGGGATCATTGGAAGGTGCTTCTACCTGCAACTTGAAATTGGGTGAATACGGTGTTCTAGATAAGAATAAGGTAAAATTCAGCACAACTACTCACTACTCTGAAGGTCTTCTTGATTGTGTTCACGTAAGTATTTGGGGACCTGCTAAGACTGCATCGCTTGGATGTCAAAGGTACTTTGTCTCTTTTATTGATAATTTATCTAGACATTGTTGGATATATCCCATGAGATAAAGGTGTGAAACCTTAGATATGTTGGTGAAGTGAAAGGATATGATGGAGAAGCAGACTGATAGAAAGATTAAAGAGCTACAAATTGGTAATGTTGAAAGATATAAGAACCAATTCCTATAATTTGATCAGAACAGTGATACTGGTACTCACTTCATAGATGGATTATATGGGTTGGCTAAGAAGATCAGCCATTCCTTGTTGGAGAAGGACGGTGTTTGTTGTCTAATGCACGATTAGACAAATTGTTTTGAGCTGAGGCGATTATGTATACTAGCTATTTATAAATGGATTGTCATCAATTGCGATTGGAGGTAAAACTCTACTGAAAGTTTGGTCTGAAAAAGCTACTCAAGATCATGGTTTGCTACGGGAATTTCAAAGTTCGGCCTACTTTAGTGCCAAAGATGGCTTGGGAAATTCGCGAGCAAAGAAGTTTGTGTTTTTGGGTGTCAAAAGACATAAGAAAGGTTACAGGTTATGAGACCCCGAAAATAAGAAGATCATGTTGAGTCAGCATGTCACATTTAATGAGACTTCATGGTTGAAGTCTCCCGTCTCTCAGCAGGTGGAGAGGACGAAAACTAAGGAAGTATCGCAATAAGTGGAGGTTGATGGTACTCCACCATCTCCAGTTGGTTCGGTATCAGTAAAGACTTCACCGGATGTGACACCGAATGGAGATCATGTAGCCAGTTTTGATGCTGAACAGGTAAAAGACATTGATGAAAATGTCATATTAATTGCAGCAATTGAAACCAAGATAAAACAACGAAAGTGGGCGAAGAAGCATGAATCTCAAGCTTGTGACCGCGACAAGCTCAAGTTGAAGGTCGTTGTTCTCCATGACGGTAGTGAGGAGATTCATATGACTGAGCCAGGTCAGTTCGCTGCTGAAGATTCAGTCACAAGTGTTTGAGCTTGATGGAGCTCATTTCAATGAACTATGGTTGGCTTGATCCCTTGGGTAAGGTACGTAGGCAGCTATAAAGGCGCAACCATTTTGTGATGCAACCCGTATGAAGCTGTTTGAGTTCTCGAGAAGCTGATTGGGACTTCACGTAGAGTTAGACTTCACGTAGAGGTGAAGAGTTGGAATTCACGTAGAGGTGAAGCATTGTGATCTCGATGAACAGTTGATCTTCTGGTGAGAAGATGGTTAAGCTTGCATAAAGGGGGTGGGCATCCAGTTTGTTGAAGCCGATGATGGTGTTTGGTGTGCTTTACTCAGAATTGGTTGGACCATCTCGAAGACATGTGAACTGGAGAGAGCCAATCAGTTAGAGAGTCAGTGTTGTCTCATGATAGGTTCTTCTTGAGGTTAATTGAAATAGAGTTCAATTAAGGTGCTGAGTTGGAGACACGTTCGTTGGTCGGCTCGCATGGTATTTCTCTTCAGGTGGAGTGATGGGAAGGCATGTATGGTGCATTCCGTTTGAATAGCTGAGCCGAAGTTGGAAGCTTACAATTGATATTGGAGTTTAGCGAGAGTTGCAGGTGGTAATGACAAATTCAATTTGGATCTGGTGAGATTAGTGGAAATCAATTGTACATGTACTAGCGATTCGTTTGAAGGAACATGTTCCGTTAGTTGGCCAAGTCGAGATCGTGTGTCGATTCGCCGAGATCGTGTGTCGATTTCATTTGTTGGCCAAGTCGAGATCGTGTGTCGATTTCATCGAGATCGTGTGTCGATTTCCTTAGGAGCACTTAAGCCGAGATCATGTGTCGATTTTGCCTGGTGTTCGTTGGAGTTCAGCTCAGATTTGAAAATCTTCACCGAAGTAGAGAATTGTAGGGAGAGGGGAGATAAAGGAGATAGAGGAGATAGCGCAAAAATCGAAAGTCAAATGGAGCGAGAACGGCATTGAAGCAGGCCTGGACAGGGCCCGGTTGACCGCTCGGTCGACTGGTGTACACGACGTGCACAGACATGGCCCGGTCGACCACCCGGCCGAACGTGGCAAAGGAACGATCGGTCGCCCGGTCGACCGACTGACATGAGCCAGCTCTCAGTTGGTCTCGGTCGACTGAGGACGGGGTCGGTACCGACCAGTCGGCCGACAGACGCATTTTACTCTCCTTTCTGGATTCAGATTTCTTTTCTATTTTGGGGTCGGATTCAATTAGGGTTTCCTAACTCCCTGGGACTCTCTGACTATAAATAAGGGCTAGAGCCCTCCTGTATTGTATCCCAAAAATCCCAAGAAGTATCCCTCTGGTATTGATTTGTATTGATTGTTGAATCAATAAAATATCTCTCTTCCTTACCCTGAGGACGTAGGCAAATTGCCGAACCTCGTTAAATACTGTGTTGATTTGCTTTTCTCTATTGTTTCTCTGTTCTTGTCGAGTGGGTGCGTCTCCGGCTGCATCTATTTTTAATTGGCGGATTCCTCATCGGTTGTTGCCTGGCACGCAACATTTTGTCCATGCATAAAACGCCTGCTTCTCTGCCAACATATAGATAATAGTCACAATCCAAAGGTACAACATTGTCAATTAGCTGATTTAAGTTCTCCATTAACTACATAGCCATGTGGTTCTTGGAGATACAATCGTTGGGGATCGGTACTCATCCTCCACAGTGGAAATAATATGTATATGTTGTCTCTTGCTGGATCAAGAGTAAGTTGTTGCGCTGAGACTGAATAAATAGTCAGCATCGGTATTAACCAATTATCTCACATTTTCCTTTTTTCTTTTCTACAGTAAGTCATAGTCAAGTGTCCCTTTAACAGGCATGATGATCCGTCACGATTGCTTCAAAGTGAGTCCTCTTTGACGTCTGCATATGAGGATTCACTGCACTCACTGCGAATGCAATGTTTGGTCGTATCAAAGTCAGACCAAATAAGACTTCCAACCAGTTGTTGGTAAATCATTGGATCTTCAAGAACTAATCATTCATCGTCTCGTTGCTCAGGATTAATGGGAAAAATATCTGCCACTTGCTGAGTTTGCTCAGCATTACAATTCAGTTGTGGTACAAGTTGTGGTAGTGATTTATTTTGACATGGAAAACCTCTTAGAGAAGTTAAGCAAGATGGTCCTACAGTGGGAATTATAGTCCCAAATATGTGTTGAACAGATGAGGAACCTTCCTGCCTTGCACATTGACTCAATTCCTTGTTCCAAAGGTGGCAGCAACACCAGCAGCATCTTAACAAGAAGAGGATAAGAACGCGGCACTTTGGGGCTCACAACAGCGAGTGTAAGAGCGAACAAGGAGCAAGATCTCCCAACAATTTGCAGAGTTTCAAAGTAGTTGCCTGAAGCTATCGAGAGAGCACGAAAGGGAAATGAATTGATGGCGTCACCATTACCACCACCCGCGAATCTTATAACTCTCCTTCCTTTTCCGCTACTGTTGCAGCTTTCCTCGAAGGTACTGATACACAGCGAATGTCGTGGAATTGCTGATTTGCCATCAGAATCAGGCGTTATGCATCATGAATCATGCAGCAATCGATTTGCTCAGTTATTCGGTGTTCGTGTTATATAAGTAGCCACCTCCATCCTATAAACATAGCATATCTTTTTGCTAAAGAGAATTTTTGCTTTTGGTAACTTCACTGATTGGACAACTGCTCTTTAATCTGGTTGTATTAACGTTTATCTTCTTTTTCTGAATTTTTTTTTGTTCCTATTACTCTTAGTGCTCGAAAGTGATTATCAGCACATTAGGGTCCCAGAAGATTCTCTAATTTTCACTTAAGAACTTGAATATATAATGATTATCTAAAAGTTAGACGATGTTTATTAAAATATATGTCCATCATTTGGTTAAATATGCCATAGTTTATGCTGTTTCCTTTACAATTAGCGTAATTATTGGTTGAGTATGACAGAGTTCATGGAGATGAGTTTACTCGAGATGCTAATTAGATATGAATCCCACAGAAGAGATCTGATAGCTTATTGTGTCGGGTTCAAAGCTTCAAGCTGATGCAACTCATGCTAACGTTTCAGAACTGAGTGTTGTACTTCTTTAATTTCCTTCTTTTCTTTTCTTTTTTCCTTTTTTTTTTGCAGGCAAGATTCTTTTCTTTGGGTTCTTTTTTTTTTTTCCCTTGACAACTGCTTTAGCTTATACATGATTCTTCCATAATGGAATGTGTTTATGATTTCTGCCAGCGAGCACGATTGACTTGAGGATACAAATGATATATTTGAAAAGATATTTAGAATCATTACTGATACTTCACAATGATATTTATAATAGACCTCATACACATAATAAATACATAGATATAAAAATAAGAGAAATATTCATTACATTCGATGATCAAACAAGAAACAACATCAGAAAGAAAATTATTACAACTAATTTCCATTTCACCATCAAAGTAGAAATGGGAGCTCATACATGATCATTATCATCATCACAACACTCGTGTCTCAGATCACTGACGCTGTAATTGCTGATCCGGCCGTCGTCGTCGTCGACGGACGGAGAAGCCCCTCGCCCCGCCGCATCTGGGGGCTGGGCCCAAGCAGGCCTATACACGTGTGAACCACTAGTGCCCTCTTGGGCCTGAATTCTGCAGCTAGCATCAGCTCGCACCACAATCCTAATTCCACTCACATCTCTCTCCACTGTCCTATTTCTCTGGACCCTCACCACTCCAATTCCCCTCCCTCAAGTGGAACCAACACCATTGTCCTTGCATCTGAGACCCAAATCTGAATTTTTTTTATTGCGTCATTATTATAGAATGAATGCTCACTTGATCCCACGTGGATCACCATTGCATGTTGAAATTTCAAGAATGGCCCCCAAAATTGATATTAATAGGTGCCCAAGGTGCAAGCTCAGTCCTTGGGAGAACACCACAAGCCAGAGTCACTTGGGTTTCTTCCTCTTCCTCTCCTCCTCACTTGTTACTCACATCAATTGTCTCTTCTTTGATCAAATCAAACAATGGAGAGCCAACTGGCCAAAGGATGCTGCGGCGACCTCTTCCATCGCTGCAAGCCGTATATTGCGATGATTTCGCTCCAGTTTGGCTATGCCGGCATGAACATAATCACCAAGGTCTCTCTCAATCACGGCATGAGCCACTATGTGCTTGTTGTCTACAGGCACGCCTTTGCTACAATATCGATTGCTCCTTTCGCCCTCATGCTAGAGAGGTAAACGTTATTAGATTCGAAAGTAAAATTGAACATGAAGAGGTTTATATTGTTTCTTTCCTCCTCTTCTAACTTTATTGTATGCTTTGAAACAGGAAAGTTCGACCAAAGATTACATTCTCACTCTTCATGCAAATATTTGTACTTGCCCTGCTCGGGTTAGTATATATACGACTAAATTTCTTCGTGCATCGTATCGTCTTCTGCAAAGAACAAAGAATAATGACGGCTTGTTTAATGTTGCAGGCCTGTCATAGACCAGAACTTCTACTACGCGGGGCTGAAGTTTACCTCCCCTACCTTCTCATGCGCCATGAGCAACATGTTGCCTGCCATGACCTTTGTAATGGCCGTCATATTCAGGTTCAACAGAGTTGCATAACTTGTCATCATACCATCTTTCGCGACTGTAAATTACAACCCTAACTGATTTTCTTGTTGGGATTTGAAATAGGATGGAGAAGATAAATATCAAGAAGGTGATATGCCAAGCCAAGGTTGTGGGAACACTAGTGACAGTAGCCGGGGCGATGTTGATGACTCTCTACAAAGGACCTATTGTGGAGATGTTTTGGACCGAGCATGTCCATCCTCACCAGGCCCCTACCACCGTGCCAGTCTCCACTGAGGCCGCCGACAAGAAGTGGTTTCTAGGCTCAGTCTTCATCATCATTGCTACTCTGGCTTGGGCTTCTCTCTTCATTCTCCAGGTACATATATATACAATCATAAGCAGTATGCCTATTGAAGTTTCCTTTAGATGATGACTTGCGACAAATGAGCTGATTTCTTGAATGCTCTGTTTTTTCTTGCAGACTCACACACTGAAGACATTTTCCCCAGCTCCACTCACACTTACCTCACTCATCTGCTTTATGGGAACTCTTCAAGCAATTGCAGTCACTCTAGTGATGGAGCACAAACCATCTGTGTGGAAAATCGGCTTCGACATGAACCTCCTCGCCGCTGCCTATGCTGTATGCTCTTTTTCTCTCCTTCCCTCTGCCAAGCTCTCTATCCCCTTTTTATTCTACTCTGCTGACAAGTTTCCCTCTTATGTATCAATGGACAGGGTATTGTGACATCGAGTATTGCCTACTATGTTCAAGGACTGGTCATACAGCAAAGGGGGCCGGTCTTCGCCTCTGCCTTCAGCCCTCTAATGATGATCATAGTTGCCATCATGGGCTCCTTCATCCTTGCTGAGAAAATCTATTTGGGAGGGTAAGTTGTCCGAAAATCATTTCACTGAATGGCATCCGTTCACTCTTTCCTAAATTTGCGCGCGCTATGAATCTCTACAATCGCGGGCTTATCGTCTTCTCTGCTTGCAGTGTCCTAGGATCCCTCTTGATTGTCGCCGGGCTCTACACAGTTCTGTGGGGGAAGTACAAGGAGAACAAGGAGAAGAAAGAGATGGAGAGAATGTCTCTGCCATTAGCAGCACTGAAGAACACTGAAGGGAATGGGCAGTTGATGGACAACATCGAAGTGGATGAGGTCCAACTAGAGAAGGTAAAATCCAACAACAAGATCACTTCCTCCATGTACTTATCGAAATCAGTGCCCCAATGCCAGAGATCCCCATGAAGGCAGAGGAGCACCCAAGAGCATAGGAAGCATCAACTAGTTTGAATTGGGAAAAAGAGGGACTCAACTTTTATTGTAATGTAAGGTGGCTGTATCTTTCTATTTTGAAGAAAACGGGATGGAGAGTTTTGCATCCCATTGAAACAATCAGTCATGATCTGCTCTTACTTAGCTTTGCTTCACATAAAAAAAAAAAATCTACAGTTTTGGATTTCTTAGTTTTTTTTGTATTTTCGCGTCCTTGACTTATTTGATAATAGTACTTTAAAAAATGTGCCACTGATATTTCACGTAATGGTAAGAAAGTAGGGGTGGAGAGATGTAGGAAGTCCGAAGTTGATCGCCGTCTGTTAGGTAATTGGGGGAATCGCCGTCTGTTAGGGTAATTGCATCTCAATTTTATATTATTATCATCAGGTTTGCACATTTATTTTGATTATATTTTATTTTATTTTATTATTTAACTTTTTTTTTATTATAGTGTGTAATTAGTTAATTGGGAAGATAAACATAGAGAAAACTTCTATTTTGTTCCTAATCCTATCTAAATTTGGATTTTAATTTAAATCAATTTGAAATCAAGAGGAGAAAGAATAATCATCATCATCATCACAATTTAAATTCAAAATCAAAATATATATTTCTGGAAGATGGATGAGATAAAGTAATCCTATTGGAAATAAGGAGCAGAATTCAAATTAAATAGAGTTTAAAATCAATTCAGACTTGGATTCATAATTTCGCTAAAGAAAGAGAACTTAAAGAACTACAATTTTTATGTTGATTACTTAGTCTATTTCAACCGTCTGATGAGTCATATTCAGCAACCAACACGCTGACTTGCTGCAAATCAGTTTAGAACCAATATTAAATTGATATTGATTTAAAACTCCTACTTCGTATCTTATTATGATTTGTTCTGAGGCCTATTTAAAGAGTTGAAATCTCTCATAAAAAAATATCTCCACATCAGAAATCATAACTTAAAAATTTTCTTTAGTTTCTCTTCTAAATTTTTTTTGTAATTTTTAGGACTTAGTTCTATCAATCTTTGTAAAGAAAGAGAAGGCACTTGTAATTGAAGGTGACAACATCAATAACAAGATTTTTTTTTTTTTTTCCAATTTATCTTTATTTAAATACTTTCTTTACTTGTTTTCTCTTTTAGTATGCTTTCTTTAGATTAGCTCATGAGTAGCTAATCTTCTTCATTACTTATTAATCTCTATCTACCACTACTTCTACTTCAATGTTCGAATAAGCCGATTGGATACTATACATGCTTAAACCCTAAAAATAGCTAATACTATTGAAGGCACATGATGATAGTTAAATCTATTTTTAGCTAATACTTCCTAATAGTTTTTCTTATTCTATGTTTAGATAACCATGATAGTTTAATGTTGGTTATTCTTCTTATTCTATACTTGAAAAACTTTGATAGTTTATTTTTAGGTCTTGGTTAGTGATTATTTCAAATAGGATTTCTCCATCTTATATATCTTATTTGAATTGAATGCGACTCTAAGGTATAGTTTTTATGATTCAAAGTGAAGTTTAATCTAGCATAGATTAGTAAGTTAGTGGTGCTAGATGATTAGTAAGTCTTGCTCCATAATATTTTTAAAACCCTAATTTTTAATCCAACTTTATCTTCATTTATTTCCTACTTCTAATACTTGATATAGAGTTCTTTGTTTAGAAAAATACTTAACCAAATTAGTGTTAAGCGATACCGAAAAGCTTCTATCACATTCCTATATATGGATTCGAGCCGCATAGCTCTTGCTGCTGTGAATATATTTTGAAAGGTAAAGACTTAACCGACATTCAGATAACATCCTTCTAACCTTAACTCATCTCTGTTTTTAGGCATTCAACACTCAAATAAATCAAACACTCATATGAAATGACGCGATTCTGGGTCTGAATCACCAACGGGTCTGCACTGCACGAACTGGTTCAGATCTTTAGATCACCTCGTTTGTCGGGTCCACTGCGAACACGACTCCGGGTCTTCTGCAAACATGACCCCAGTTGAACAACTACAACACACATATAAAGAAAAGGAGAAAGAGAAATATAGGGAAAGAGACAGTGGCACAATGAGAGAGGGAGAGATACAGAGTGGGGAAGACACCCACCTAAACAACACGTGCTCACAAATACACAATACACACGTATATACCCATACACAACATGCACACACGTACTTAAACACATACACACAACACACACCTACACATAAGCACACACACACGTTCACACCAACACACACTCACACATGCACACACATAGCATATAAAATCATATAGAAAGAGGGGGGAGATAAAGAGATTGAGAAAGAAAGAGGGAGAGGAACTCATGCACTGAGGGGAAGATGGCAGCGCGCACAACACGATGGCACAATGGCACGACGTAGGTGAGAGGGCGCCCATGGGAGTTTGGGTTGGTCGGCGGACCTGTGGTATGTCTCAGGGCGATCGCAGCACACGGGTGGGCGGAGGTGCAGGCGCACGGTGGCGGCAGCGCTCGGGTCATGGTAGAGAGGGAGAGGGGTGAGAGGGTATAGGCAACAAAGGTTGTTCACGCCAAGGAGGGGAGGAGTTGGATGAAGGTGCTCGGAGCTAGGGAGATGGGGCTGCTGAAAAGGTGGAGGTGTTGCAGGGAGACGATGCTGTACAGGGATTTGCGTGAAGGGAGGTAGGGGGCATGGCAGGACACGCTGGAGGAGGGTGTGCATGGGAGTGCTGTGCAGGCTCCTACGGCTCCAATGATGGGAGAGGCAGCTCAGGGATGTTGCCGCAAGGGAAGAGGGGAAGGTCGTGGTGCTCAATTGGAGAAGGAGATGGCGGAGGCCGAGGAGGTGCTGTTGGAGGAGGTGCAGTCGGCCTTGGAGGTTGGTTCAGGTGGAGGAGGCCAGCGATCGTCGCGGCTCCGAGGGCTGCCGGGGGAAGGGGAAGGAGGTGGTGGTTTTGAGTGGAGGTGGAGGCGGGTTCCGGCAATGGTGGAGGGGTGATGACGGCTGTGTGAAGAAGGAAGAGAAGAAGGATGATTAGGGTTTGTGTTAATATTAGTGTTAGGTTAAAGTTTAGGGTAAGAGATATTATAAAGGGAGTGAATTTAGTTTTAGGTTTCGGGTTTGAGTTCAAGGACTAATGGGTTTGGGTATGAGTTTAGAAACAACCAATAATAATAATAATATCAATAATAATATTAATAATATATAACAATAAACATATAGTAACAATTAAACTATAATAATAAAAATAATTATAATAATCAATATAATCGTAATAATACATATTAATAACAATTATAATAATAATATTAATAACAACAGCAAAAATAATAATAATAAAAATAATTAACAATAATATTAATAATAATAATCATAATCATAATGAAATAATATTAGTAATAAAACTACTACTAATAATAATTAATAATATTAGTAACAGTAATAATAGTAATTAGTGATTAAATATACTAATAAATTATAATAGAAAAAATAAATAAAGCCAAATTAATATTTAATTCCTAAAAATAATTTGTATATTTTATAATAATAAATAAAGTCAGTCAAATATTTAAAAATATATATTAATACAATATTATTAAGTAGGGATATTACAAATTTCCCTTGGGCAATTCTATCAATTGTCAGGTGTCGTTCTTGTGAAAAGAGTTCATCTCTTCCATCGGGCATCCTTCTACATCTTAGTCTCCGACTAGATTTCAGTTTCCCTATATGTAGACGGGATTACCTTTTCAACGACTAAATAAGTATAGGCCACAATTATGTTTGTAGTGAGCCAACTCAGTTTACATAAAATTTCTTTGAGTACTTCCAATCACAATAGAGTCTTGGACATCACCTATAACCGGTCCTTGATCTTCATTGTCACACCCGCTTCCCAAAATACATAAAAACGCAGTAGCGACGAGAGTCAGCGATGTATATATGTAAGGAAAATACCCCACGTATACACGCTAAGCTTAAAATAACCTGAACAAGTTATATAATCATTATGATGTATCAATATCACTGAATAATACATATAATGTTTACACATAATCTCAGATGAATAAAAGAATGAAACAAGTACTGAGTCTAACGCACAGAATAATGGAAGTAATGGAAATAAAGAAGAGCAGGAGAATACCGAAAAAGGATGATCAAGCAATAGAACTCCAGCTCCTCAAGATGCCTGTGATCCTCTCCAAATACCTGATCAGTAATAAATAGCCACAGATCTGGATATGCAAATCCACGGAGTCAGAACTCCTAGTGAATGTGTAAAAATAAAGGGGAGGTGCACGTGCGTATAACATGTGTGAGCATATGATGATAAAATACAGAAATAAGACTGAAATAATAAGTTAAACATAAATGAACAATAATAAAGTTAGTCAAAGCTATAATCAAGTACACGATCAGGCCATAAGTATAATCAGATGTCCAAATTAGGTCATGTGTACAGTCAGGTGTCTATCATAACATGTATATAAAAGTATCAAAGTAAGATTTAGTTTTGTTATTAATTATGTCAGTGAACACCAATTGCCACCTAAAATAGACGCATCCCATACTACACTCACTACACATGTCAATAAGAGTCCTATGCTATTTGAAACTAATCGGTTGGATACATTGTTTGTGTTTTAAGTGGGTCTTGTGCATACGCGAGACCACGGCCTAGACTCCTGCACTGAACCAGGCCCTACCGCAAGGTAGTCAAGTAACATGTAACAAGAATAGGAACAGGACTAGGGTGTCAGTCACCCCACAGGAACCCTGTAGTGGAACCCTTTTTTGGCTGCGCAACCTATATCCTAAGTCCACCCAAAATACAGACGTTGTCTCCTCTATCAATTTCCTCAATCTCAGTGTAAGTTATTTAATAATCATGTTATTTTGATTATCAAGATAATTTAATGTACAAGTTACATAGATCACTAGAATAACTCAGTGATAATCACGGTAACAATGTCAACATGTGTAATCAGGATACCGGTATAACATAATATATAATGTCAATGAACAGGATACCAGTATTTTAAGTCACCTAGAGGGGGTGAATAGATGACAAACTAATCAAATGTAAAACTAATGCACAATTAAAAACTATATATCCAAACTAAAAATAATAAGCTAGCACACAACGTATAACTAAAGAGTGTAGCCGAATTCCCAGTGAAGGCTTCTGGACTATCTCCTCAAGATTCCTCTAGATTAAGAGTTGAGGTGCTACTATGGTTCTCTTGATTGAAGTCAAGTGTGAGCAAACAAACAACCTAAGCATATACATCAATTTAGCACAAATATATGTAGCATATAAAGAGATGAGCTATATAAACATGCAAGATATATAACACAAGTAAGAAAGAGAGAGAGATGAGCAATCACAAACACGGGAGAACTGTTTTGAGGTTCGATCACACTTGCTCTACGTCCCCTCCTCTTCCTTGTTTGCTTCCCCCTCAACCATGAGAAAAGAGGATGAAGGATGGGTGCCAGTGAAGTTCAGATTCACCGTGAAAAGAGAGTGGGCGGTGATGTTTAGGGATACTGTGAGCTGGTCTCACCAAAGAAGGTAAAGGAAGACTCTCTGAACTCAAAATGTCATCTTTGTGGGCGCTTTGGACATTAGAAAGATGAGTGCCAGTCAGGCCTCACTTGTTATGTGTGTAGAAAGCCTGGGCATCTTGCTAGTGGTTATCTGACGATGTTACGAGGGAAGATGAAATTACACCTAGAGGGGGGTGAATAGGTGTAGTGCTTATCAATGTACAAATAATGCACAAATTAAAAATGAGATGATGCAATGATCACTCAAAGTAACACTACAAGCCGTATACCCCGTTACGGGCTCTGAACTTCTTCCTCATGATTCCTCTAAATAAGAGTTTGAGGTATGCAATACAATCTTCTTGTAAGAGTATAGATCGATAATATAAGAATGAATGAATATAAAGAGAAAGATACAAGTAAACCAATTGCAAACACAAAGATTTGTTTCGAGGTTCGAGCACCCAGCTCGACGTCCCCTGCCTTAACCTAGAAGGATTTCCGATCTACTATAATTTCCACAAAGGATTATAATCACTATGGAGTACCCAACTCATCAATCACACTCCTCTAGTCCAGAGGTAGTGTAGCCACAAGTACAATAATCACTAAGTGATCAAAAGACCACAAACTCTCTTTTACAACCTCTTACAGAGTAGAATAAGTTTTTCGCTCAAGAAGTAAAGTGAGAAAATTTCAGTAGTAAAGACTAAGGAGACTAGAAAACCAACTGAAAACTTTTGCAATTGAAAGAACTTTGAAAATTAAAAGCAATGAAACACTTCTTCTCTTGAAAACACTTGAAACTTGAGAATATTTCTTGTGTAAACCAAAGACCAATGACCTCTATTTATAGGGAATGGATAAATACCATTCATAATTGATACTAGATCATTAGGGGTGAGTTTAGCCACCAGAAAATAAGAAATAGCCGTTGGAAACACTAGAAAACAAAAGAGATCCAAAATATAGCCGTTGGGGCAATTTGGACAACTGTCGGTCGACCAGTCGGTCGACCGGCAAGCCATTTGGCAAAGAGCCATTGGCTCCGGTCGACCGTCCGGTCCACCGCTGGCTATTTTGAAAACAGAATATTGAACTGTCGGTCGACCGGCCTGGTCGACCGGCAAAACCCGAGAGTTAGGGTCTTGCAGTCGGTCGACCGGCACACCAAGGCCATAAGGCCTTGTCGACCGGACGGTCGATCGATCTGGCCTGAAACAGTACTGGTCGACCGGCCGGTCGACCGTAAAGGCCTGAAACAGATTTGAAAGAGGTTTTTGAATTTTGAAATATTTTTAAATGGTTTGAGGTTTAAGTATCATGCTATAGGAGATGAAATATATGTTTTAAACTAGATATAAAAATTTGAAATATTTTGAAACATGTATATTAATCAAACATATACCAAAACCAACGTAACCAAAAACTTATATTTTGAAAAGTGTATTTTTTGTGTGTGTGTTTCTTGAGCACAATTATCATATCCTTACTCTTTAATATACTAATTCTTACAATAGTTCTAGGTGACTACAAGATCTTCAATTTGGGCTTTTCCATATACATCATTGAATAACTTGAATTCTTGATCCTGTATTGAGTCAACCTGAGTCAACACCACCTTCCTTTAGGGAAGTAAATATCTTGAATCTTTAAAACCCTGAAACAATCTTAAACACTTAAACATGATTAGTACAAATAACTATATATGTTTTGTAATCATCAAAACTCTAAAACCGGATGATTGTACCCTTGGGCCAACAATCTCCCCCTTTTTGATGATGACAAAACATATGAGTTATTTAACCAAAAAAAAGGAAAAAGGGCTTGAAAGCTCTCCCTCAAATCATGCTATATACCAAGAATATGAACTTTACCAATTTTGCATGAAGAATAAAAATGGCATGAGAAAGAAATAATAACTAAAAAGTATTTCTCCCCCTTTTTGTCATGCATCAAAAAGGGTCAAAGGTAATAAACAATTTTTGACAAGTATTTGTGAAAAAATTTTAAGAGTATTTGTGAAAAAATTTTAAGATTCCATAACACAAACATTTAATTCATCACAAATAAAGGAAAATCTATTATAATCTAGTGGTTTGGTAAAAATATCAGCAAGTTGAAAATCAGTAGAAACATAATCAATATCAATATCACCTTTCTCAATATGATCCCTAAGAAAGTGATATCTAATCTCCATGTGTTTGGTCTTGCTATGTTGATTTGCATTCTTAATCATATGAATTGTACTAGTATTATCACAAAATATTTTAATATGGTCATAATGCAAATCATAATCAAGGAGAGTATGTTTCATCCAAAGGACTTGAGCACAACATGCCCCCGCCGCAACATACTCCGCCTCGGCGGTTGAGAGGGCTACTGAATTTTGTTTCTTGAAAGACAATGAAACAAGACAATTACCGAGAAATTGACATGTTCTACTTGTGCTCTTCCTATCCACTCTACAACCTGCATAGTCGGCATCCGAAAAACTCATCATTGAGAATTGTCTGGTCTTCGGATACCATAAACCCATTCCAATAGTGCCCTTAAGGTATCGAATAATGCGTTTTAACGCACTCAAGTGGGATTATTTAGGACAAGATTGGAATCTAGCACAAAGACACACACTAAACATAATATCCGGCCTACTAACCCTTAAATATAACAAATTACCAATCATGCTTCTATATAATTTCATGTCTACACTCTTACCTTGGTCATCCTTGTCAAGCTTGATAGTGGTAGCCATGGGAGTGTTGCAAGTTTTTGAGCCTTCAAGTCTAAATTTCTTGATGAGTTCCTTAGTGTACTTGACTTGACTTATGAAGATCCCATCGCTCCTTTGCTTGATTTGGTGTCCAAGAAAATAGTTCAATTCACCCATCATAGACATTTCAAATTCAAGCTGCATATATGACTCAAACTCCTTGCAAAGAGATTCATTAGTAGAACCAAAGATGATGTCATCAACATAGATTTGTACAATAAGAATGTCACTACCAACATGTTTAATAAATAAAGTGGTGTCTACTTTGCCCTTAACCAAATCATTTGATAAAAGAAAAGAAGAAAGTCTTTCATACCAAGCTCTTGGAGCTTGCTTTAAACCATACAATGCCTTATCTAGTTTGAAAATAAAATTTAGATGTATATGATCAACAAAACCGGGGGGTTGTTTAACATATACTTCCTCTTCAATAACACCATTTAAAAATGCACTTTTTACATCCATTTGAAAAAGTTTGAAATTTTTATAGGATGCATAAGCTAGTGTGATCCGTATGGCTTCTAGCCGTGCTACGGGTGCAAAGGTTCCTTAAAGTCGATACCTTCAACTTGGGTGTAACCTTGAGCTACTAACCTAGCTTTATTCCTAACAACATTTCCTAACTTAGCCAACTTGTTCTTAAAAATTCACTTAGTACCAATAATTGGTCTATTATGGGGTCTAAGAACAAGATGCCAAACTTGATTGCGCTCAAATTGATTGAGCTCTTCTTGCCTAGCAAGCAACTAATATGAGTCACCCTCGGCTGCGAGGATGTTTTTGGGTTTAAAATGAGATATGAATGCATAATGCCCACACAAATCATGGAGTTTAGAGCGAGTGGTTACCCCCTTTGATACATCACCTCTGATGAGATCTTTGGAATGATTTGTAGCGTATCTCCAATCTTTAGGAAGTGATTGTGACGGTTCCACTTCATCCTTTTGAACTTCCTCTTCATCCTTTTGAATATCACCATTTGGCTCTTGCTTGTCTTCTTAGATGGGTGAGTCCATCAAGGATATTTTCTCCATGTCTTCACCTAAATAATCAATCTCTACAATATTCTTAACAAATGCATTAGACTCTTCAAACTTAACATGCATAGATTCTTCAATTGTAAGAGAAGATTTATTGAACACTCTATATGCTTTGCTAGTGCTAGAATAGCCAACAAAAATTATTCAAAAGCCTTAGCATCAAATTTTCCCAAATTATCTTTGGTGTTCAAAACAAAACATTTGCATCCAAAAACTTTAAAATACAAAATATTTAGTTTTCTCAAATGATACATTTCAAAGGAAGTTTTGGAAGTATTTTTACAAAGGTAAATTCGGTTCGATATATAGCATGCGGTGTTTACGGCCTTGGCCCATAAATACTGAGGGAGCCTGTATTCACTTATTATGGTCCTAACCATTTCTTGAAGAGTTCTATTCTTCCGTTCAATGACTCCATTTTATTGTGGAGTTCTAGGACATGACATTTCATGCTTAATTTCATTTTCATCGCAATAAGTCATAAAGAGTTGGTTGACAAACTCACCACCTCTATCACTTCTTACGCGTAAAATCGAAAGACCTCTTTTTTCAACCCTTTTTCGAAAAATCTTAAAATGCGAGAAAGTTTGATCTTTATGCTCCAAAAAGAAAATCTATGTGAAACGAGAGAAATTATCGACTAAAATAAATACATATCTATTACCATTTAAACTTTTAATTTTAGTTGGTCCAAATAGATCCATGTGAATCAATTCTAATGGCCTAGATGTTATGATATCCTTCATTGGCCTGAAGGAGGACTTGGTTTGTTTCCCAAGTTGGCATGCATCACAATGCGGTCCTTCTAAAACTTCAAATGAGGAATACCCTTCACCGATTCTTTAGAATTGATTCTAGAGAGATGATCAAAAGAAGCATGGTCTAATCTTCTATGCCGTAACCATGAAATCTCATTAAAAACATTTAAACTTTTTGTAGTGCAATCCGAATTAAGCATATCAATAACGTAGACATTTTTTTCACGAAATCCAGTCAGAATACATTCAATGGTTTTACAATCATAAATATTGCAAGAAGAATCATTAAAACAACTTTGAAACTACGATCACATAGTTGACTAATACTAAGTAAATTATGTTTAAGCCCATCAACAAGAACTACATTTTCAATTAAAAGATATGTTACAATCTTGATGTTACCTATACCGATAATGGTGCCCTTCGAGTCATCTCCGAAGGTGAGGGTGCCACCTTCAACATACCTTGATAGGGTTGCGAAATTATTGATGTCCCATGTCATATACCGTGAGCAACCATTATCAAGGTACCACCGCTCTCTACATCTTTGAGTCTTGGTGTGTACCTATATCAAATGATTGAATGGTTGATTTTGGTACCCATATTTTCTTGGGTCCTAAAACGTTAGTATTTCAAACCCAAACATGATTATTCATACTATTTATATGATCATAACAAAACTTGGCTAAATGACCATTTTGGCTACAATAAGTACATTTATAAATTTTCTCATATTTAAAGCATAATGATCATGTGTTTTATGAACATGTGATTTGTGAACATGAGATGTTTTAGCATGTTGACATGTGATGTGTTGGCATGATGAACATGTGAAGTGAGCATGTTTCTTTGAAAACATTTCTTCTAGTTTAGTATTGTTAAAAGCACATTCTTTTAAAATATTTCCCAAATCACTTATTTTAGTTTTTAATATAGAAATCTCATTTTCATCAATTTTAGGATATTTAGCTTTGCATGAAACTCTATATGCATCAAAATCTCTTTGTGTTGAAATAATAGTGAAAGATAATTCATCTTTTTCTCTTGTAATAATAGTAATATGATTGTTAAGCATTTCGTTTTCCTTTTTCAATTTCAAACATTCTTTTTTCTTAGAATTATAATTTTTTGGAAGTTCAATGAAAGCTTGTAATAGCTCTTCTTTACTTATTTCAGTGTCATCATAAGATGGTTCGGGAGTTACCTTAGGTGTGTTTGCCATGAAACACATGTTAGCCGTGTCAACTTCATCTTCGGATTCACTTTCCGAATCCCAAGTGGCTTTGAACGCCTTCTTTAGAAACGGCTTCTTTTGCATCATGGAGGAAGATACCTTGTTCATGAAATCTGGACATTCGGCCATGATGTGTCCATGTTTCCGACAGTTGTAGCATATAATTTTCTTCACCTCCTTCCCTTCCCATTGCCTTCTATGGTTGAGCTTTTTCTTGTGATATATTCTTTTTACATTCTCACAAGAAGAGATAGCTCTTCATCGTTCTCTTCATCTTCTTCATCATCGGAGATGTTGGAGGTAGACTTGAAAGCAATAGATTTTTTCTTTTGAGGCACCGTTTCTTCTCTAGTCTTTTTCTCCATCTCATGAGTCTTAAGATTACCAATAAGACTTATGAGCTCCATCTCGTCTTTGTCATTCAATTTCTTCAAGGTGTTACCTTTGATTTCCCATGATGGAGGGAGTGTACGAATTACCTTACCCACCTTTTGGTCGTAGTTGATTTCATCACCTAGTGAAGCAAGAGCATTTGTGATTTTAGTAAACTTAGTAATCATATCATCAATAGATTCATTTTTTTGCATTTTAAAACTTTCATATTAAGAACGCAAGAGATCAATTTTAACTCTCTTGACTTGTGATGTTCCCTCATGAATAACCAATAAGTGTTGCCAAATCTCATAGGCGAATTTGCAATGGATAACCTGTATTAGGTCATCCTCATTTAATGCTAAAAGTAAGACATTTTGAGCTTTGCATTTGCATCAACTTCCATAAAGGTAAGATCGGACCAAGTGTCCTCCTCACCTTCGAGTATACTATTGGGCTTGTTTAAAGACTTAGCAACTCGGCTACCTAGAAATTGCAAAAAAATATTCATCCTAACTTTCCATATGGGAAAGTTGAGTCCATCCAATTTGGGAGGGGACTTAATGTTATCGACCATATTTACTAGTGTATGAATGAAGATATGAAAATATGATTAGCAAATTATAGGATCTCTCGAAGGATGTAAAGCCAAAAATTAGAGCTCTAGCTCTGATACCAATTGAAATTACACCTAGAGGGGGTGAATAGGTGTAGTGCTAATTAATGTACAAATAATGCACAAATTAAAAATGAGATGATGCAACGATCACTCAAAGTAACACTAGAAGCCGTATACCCCATTACGGGCTCTGAACTTCTTCCTCGTGATTCATCTAAATAAGAGTTTGAGGTGCGCAATGCAATCTTGTTGTAAGAGTATAGATCGACAATATGAGAATGAATGAATAGAAGAGAAAGACACAAGTAAACCAATCACAAATACAGAGATTTGTTTCAAGGTTTGAGCACCCAGCTCTACGTCCCTGCCTTCACCCAGAAGGATTTCCGATCCACTATAATTTTCACAAATGATTACAATCACTAGGGAGTACCCCACTCCTCAATCACACTCCTCTGGTCCAGAGGTAGTGTAGCCATAAGTACAATAATCTGTTGGCCCAAAGGCCTTCCACCCTAGTTTTGATGATGACTAACTCATGTAGTTATGTTTACTAATAATCTTGTGTTGTTTAAGTTTCAGATCATTAACCAAGATATTAGTTGGTGATTAGCTTCAACAAGGAGTTTAGAAGCTTTTCATGGTGATTCCGGTGCCAAAGTTTAAAGATCATTCCTTTGCACTTTGTGGATCAAGGTTTGGGAGCAAGTCATCTTGAAGATGGAAGATCGTCACGAAGACTTAGGTATCCTAATTTAGTTTAGTGTGTTTTAGATCCTTTGTAAAGCTTAGTATAGCTGATATGCTCAAGTGCACACAAAACACACGTTTTATGTTTTGGTTTTGGTTTTCATGAATAGTAGATCAAAATAAGTTTAAATAGTTCTTATGTATATTAGATATGTTCTAGATATACATACATGCTTAACTTCTTATACAAACTTATTTTGACTATCCTATTCATGTTTTGGAAAAATCTAAGTTTGATAAAAATACAAGTGTTGGTTTTGATAAAATTTGCAAGACTCAAAAATGAATTGATATGATTGATATATGTCTTGAAATTTTTATCAACTTTTTATATATCAATACAAAATGATAAAACTATTTTTGGTGATTTTTAGAAGTGTTAAAAGATTTTTCAAAATATTTTTAAACTGTTTTTCTGACCCAGATTTCTGTTCCAGGCTTCAACCAGTCGACTAGTCAACTGACCTAGTCAACTTGGGATGAAATCGGTCGACCGGGTTGGTCGACCAACGTGCACAGATCTGTGCTCGTTTGGCAGACACAGGGACGGTCGACTGTCAGGGTCGACCGGGTCTAAGAGCTCTGCTCTCTGTTTGTTTGGGTCGACCGTGCCGGTCGACCGGGTTTGCCCAACGGTCATAAATATGATCGTTGGCGGTCGACCGGGCGGTCGACCGTCAAGCCTGTCAAGCTGCCACATCAGCCTAACGGCTAGTTTTCTGTTTGGGCTATAAATACCCCATCTCTTGGGGGTTTTAACCAAGATTTTGAAGAGCAAAAATTCCTATCTTTCTGAAGTATTTTTACAAGTTTTCAAAAGAGTTTAAGTGCCAAAAATATTTCATCTTTATTTTGTTTTAGGGTTTTAAAAAATCAAAGAAAATAGAATTTTGGGAGATTTGGTTTGTTCTTCACTTATATCTTTTACCAAGAGTTTTCCCAAGTATTTTTTTCTTTGAGTTTTTGTTTTCAAAACTCTAGTTTTTTCACACTTGAGCTATCCTCTATCCTAATCTATTTAGGATCATTTGTTTTTGTGGAAAAAGAAGAAAAAGAGAGATTAAGTTTGTGGTCTTTGGAACCACTTGTTGTAAACACCCTTGTTCTTGTTGTATCCCTCTTTGGTAGAGGTGATCGGGTGATTGGTTTGCTCCCTCTTTGGTAGAGTTTGAGGCTTGTGGTTTGCTCTCTCTATTGTGAGGTGGAGTTTGGTTGTAACCCTCTTCGGTAGAGGTGTTTGTGTTGTTTGGCTAAGGGCCTACCCCTCTTGTGTGAGGTGGTGTTTGTACTAAGAGAGGAGTTCGGTACTCCCTTGTTGTAACAAATCCTCTTCGGTAGAGGTTCCCTCGGTGGGAGATAGTGGATTGGAAATCCTACACGGTGGTGTAGGCGGGGATGTAGAGCTAGGTGCTCGAACCTCGAAACATATCTTGGCCTTTGCGTTTGATCCATTGTCTCTCTAACTCTCTCTCTCTTTTATTTGTGCATAGCATTATTCATATTGTCATATCATTCATTTTGCTTGTTGTGCCTTGCATATATTCATATTGCCTATTCCTTATATGCTTGGTTGTTTGTGTGTGCCTCACTTATACTTAACCACAAGAGCATCACATAGCACCTCAACCCATTCAAGGGGAATCAAGAGGAGTTAGTCCAGAGCCCTTCACGGGAATTTGGCTACACTTGTGTGTTGTATTAAGTGTGTTGCAAGAATAGTTTTAAGCTTCCGCATTTAGAGCACTTAGTTCACTAGATTAGCACTTACACCTATTCACCCCCCCTCTAGGTGTTTTTCAATTGGTATTAGAGCTAGTGCTCCAGATATTAGGCTTAACATCCTAGGAGTAAGATCCTTTGATTGCTAATCTATTGTTTGCATTTGTTTGCTTGCACACATATAGTTTACCATGGACTTCATGACCCCACCTAGCTTTGACCCTTCCAACATTGTTGTTTGGAAGTATAGGATGTCCATGTACCTAAAGACCCTAAGCTTGCATGTCTTTCTTGCGGCCACCAAGAAATGCTATCTTGGAGATCGCAAGCATATAGGGGCCAATGCACAAGCCCTAGAGGCCATTAGAAGCACATTACCTAAAGATTATCTTATGCTTGTTTCTTATCTTGATTCCACTTTTGTAGTGTGGAACAAGTTGACAACAACCACCACCTCCAAGCTTCAATTGCCGATCCAACCAGAGGAGTCTAGTGGAGAATCCGACTCTCAATGCTTAACGGTCCAAGGGAATGACTCCCTTGAGGTACAATCGGAATCTCAACTAGATAGTTTTGATGCTAGTTCTTCATGTGATGATTATGTTGATCCCCATGCTTTAAATGAAGAACTATCAATTGTTTGTGAAAAATTGATTGAAAAATATAATGTTTTAAAAAAGAAGAGTCTAGGCATTAACAATGAAAATAAAATTTTGATTGCTAGACTTGATGTTGTTTTGCAAGAAAAGGATGAGATTGCTAATGAAAGGGATTCATTAAAATCTCAACTTAATCTTGCTTTAAATGAAAATAAAATTTTGAAAAATAAAAATGATTGTGAAGATGTTTTGAAGAAAAATGAATCTTTAACTTCAAAACTTGATTTTGTTTTAAAAAGTAACCATTCTTTGAAAAATGAAATGAATTTATTTCAAAAGAATTAGAAATTTGTTTAAACAAAAATAAATCTTTGAAAAATGATATTGTTTCCCATATTTGCCATGCTAGGGTAGTTTCACCTAGATCACCCCTTGCATGCTCCACTTCTTCTTTAATTAACAATGATATATCTTTGCTTAAGAAGAGTGTTGATTGTTTGGGCTCCACTTTGAGCCAATGTGTTGAGGGTCATACACGCTTGAAAACTTTGTTTCGAAAGAAACAAGTTCCATCTATTCATGCACACCCTCCACGGCATACACATGCTCCTCACGGACACCATCACACTATGTATGCTCATGTGTACACTTGTACACATTGTGGACGTAAGGGCCACCTTGCTAAATTTTGCTATGATAGAATACATGTTGAGAATTTAGCAAATAACTTTGTTTGGGTTAGAGAAGGTACTAACCCCCATGGACCCAAGAAGATATGGGTACCAAAGACCACCCCTCCTTTGTTTAATGTAGGTGTGGGCTCTCACATGACGTGAGAGTGAAGGTACCTTGGAGTGGATGCGTTCCGAGCTTCATGGAAATCAATTGGATGCATCACTTTCAAGGGAAGTTTGGTGGGAGGACCACCTTGTTTTGGAGAACTAGAGCGGTGCCCTCATTAGTTTTGGTATCGAATCTCTAACTCCTTATGTTTACATGCTTTCCATGTTTATCTTTCATAACATGTTTTTTGATGTTTGTTGATTACTATGAAAATACCATGCTTATTAGATTAGTGATATACATGTTTAGTTATTTTGAGACACCCATGTTTAATATGGATAAATTCATTTGTGTTCTCACTATATGGTTGCTATTGCGTATATCATATTTCTAATGACATGTGGATATTCATAATAATCAGGTTTATGTTTATCATGATGATTTTATATTTGTTTTTGATGCTTCATGTTTTGAATATATGTTTAGATGTTAGTTTTTCATTAAGACTAGGATTTATACTTGTGCATATAATGGGCCACAAATAAATCTATATATGTTTGAGCTTGAATGCTTATTTGAACCCATTAGATGTGCTAGTATAGTCTAGTTTTGATGATTCATACATTTTAAACTTGTATTCTCATTTCTGAATTTGTTTTATGATTGAGTGTTTCACTTCATGTATATGTTTGTATTGCCAAACTTTAAGATATACATGTATACCCCTTAAGTCATTTGCCTTTCATGCAAATATATATATGGACTCAATTGTGTTTAGGGATATGTATGTATACTTATTGTGTTGACAATTCATACATATACCTTGAAAGGAAATTTATTTTGGTAAAGATTTAGTTTTTCATGTATTTATGTTTAAACTTCATGTATATGTCTATCTTGTCCAAACTATTAGATATACATGTTTATCCTTTTAAGCCACGTGCCTTAATGCATATATTTTGTGGACTCGTTGTGTTTTGGATATGTATGTATGCTTTAGTTTGTATAAGACATACATACACCTTGAAGATTAAATAGTTTAGATGATTTTTATGTTTTCATCTTTTCATGTTTAAGGAATAATTGAGCTTAATGAAAATTTTTCATGATTATGATCTACACATTTTATTTGTACACTCACTTTCTATATCTACTTATGTTTTGTTTTCATGGGTCATATTTATGCCTAATTGAATTAGAGTGTTGATTATCATGTGGATTTCATGTTTTATGAAAAACTATTTTGTTGTATTCCTTGCTTGAAGGATTTCGTACTAGTTTAAAAGATTTTCCATTTAACTAGTTACGGTATTCTTCATTTTGGTAGAGTTTTTCAAACAAAGCTTATTTTTCAAATCTATTTTTGAAAACCCCTACCCTTTATGGGAGGATGGATGGGAGATTATGTTCATGTATGCTTTAAATGAAAATCATTTAAACTTGAACTATGATTGGGAGGTATAGTTATATGATGTATACACTTGATCATTATTGTTGCTTCAATTGGTATCATTAGATTCTTTCAATTGGTATCAATTTTGACCCTTCTTGTATACTCATATATGTTTGTATGTATGTATGCTTTCAATTCCAAGTATATCAATTTCAATTGGTATCTATTTTTCATACATATATATGTTTTTATGCTAGTGCTTGAGTTTTAACTTTATTTCAATTGATTCAATTTTCAATTGGTATCTTATTCAAGCCTATGCATTGTTTTTGTTGGTATTTCATAAAGGGGAGAAAATTCGATTTTCATATTTCAATTGGTATTTGTATTTTCACTCCTTGCTTTATGATAGAAAATAATAATGGTTAATTTCAATTGATATCAAGATGTTTATTTGAAAATTTTAAATTGGTATCTCAAAATTTTGTTTTTTTAAAAAAAATTATTATACAAAAGTTTTGATTTATATTGACTATATGCAAGGAGAGCTTAACATCTCTTCTACATATAGATTCATGATGAGTGTATCTTGTATTGAAGAGCTTAACATCTCTTCTTTATGTGGTACACGTGTGTAGGGGGAGCTTCACATCTCCTCTTATGCATTACATAATGTGTGTTATGTGAATTAGGGCTTAACATCCCTCTTTCATGTAATGCATATGTGTAGGAAAGCTAACTTAGCGTCTTCCTCTTCATGAATGTATATAGCATATAACATTATTGATCTTTGTTTATTTTCAATTGGTATCAAGATGCTTCATTGACATATTTTCAATTGATATCCTAATTGATTGTCACCCCTTATTGACCTTGTTTTTGTTTTTAGACAAAAAGGGGGAGAACATTTTTTTTTTTATTGTTTTGATTGACAAAAAGGGGGAGAAAGATTTTTACCCCTCATTTTATTGTTTTGATTGTTTACCCCTTTGTTGATGATTGACAAAAAGGGGGAGAAAGATTTTGAGTTTATAAGATTTATATATGCATAGTTATGTTTTTACATATATTATGTTTAATTTAGTTTAATGTTAATTGATCTCTAGAACATGTTTTGTTTTGAATATTTCATTTGATATCTAGAGCATCTTGTTTATGCATTGTCATTCATGCATATTTATGTTTATTTGTTTTATGCATGAGTTAAGGGGGAGCTTCTTTGAAGCTTAACTTTAATCCATGCATATATAACTCCATGAGTTTTGTCATCATCAAAAAGGGGGAGATTGTTGGCCCAAAGGCCTTCCACCCTAGTTTTGATGATGATTAACTCATGTAGTTATGTTTACTAATAATCTTGTGTTGTTTAAGTTTCAGATCATTAACCAAGATATTAGTTGGTGATTAGCTTCAACAAGGAGTTTAGAAGCTTTTCATGGTGATTCCGGTGCCAAAGCTTAAAGATCATTCCTTTGCACTTTGTGGATCAAGGTTTGGGAGCAAGTCATCTTGAAGATGGAAGATCGTCACGAAGACTTAGGTATCCTAGTTTAGTTTAGTGTATTTTAGATCCTTTGTAAAGCTTAGTATAGCTGATATGCTCAAGTGCACACAAAACACACATTTTATATTTTGGTTTTGGTTTTCATGAATAGTAGATCAAAACAAGTTTAAATAGTTCTTATGTATATTAGATATGTTCTAGATATACATACATGCTTAACTTCTTATACAAACTTATTTTGACTATCCTATTCATGTTTTGAAAAAATCTAAGTTTGATAAAAATACAAGTGTTGGTTTTGATAAAATTTGCAAGACTCAAAAATGAATTGATATGATTGATATATGTCTTGAAATTTTTATCACTTGTTTATATATCAATACAAAATGATAAAACTATTTTTGGTGATTTTTAGAAGTGTTAAAAGATTTTTCAAAATATTTTTAAACTGTTTTTCTGACCCAGATTTCTGTTCCAGGCTTCAACCAGTCGACTAGTCAACTGACCTAGTCAACTTGGGATGAAGTCGGTCGACCGGGTCGGTCGACCGACGTGCACAGATCTGTGCACGTTTGGCAGACACAGGGACGGTCGACCGTCAGGGTCGACCGGGTCTGAGAGCTCTGCTCTCTGTTTGTTTGGGTCGACCGTGCCGGTCGACCGGGTTTGCCCAACGGTCATAAATATGATCGTTGGCGGTCGACCGGGCGGTCGACCGTCAAGCCTATCAGACTGCCACATCAGCCTAACGGCTAGTTTTCTGTTTGGGCTATAAATACCCCATCTCTTGGGGGTTTTAACCAAGATTTTGAATAGCAAAAATTCCTATCTTTCTGAAGTGTTTTTACAAGTTTTCAAAAGAGTTTAAGTGCCAAAAAGATTTCATCTTTGTTTTTTTTAGGGTTTTGAAAAATCAAAGAAAATAGAATTTTGGGAGATTTGGTTTGTTCTTCACTTATATCTTTTACCAAGAGTTTTCCCAAGTATTTTTTTCTTTGAGTTTTTGTTTTCAAAACTCTAGTTTTTCCACACTTGAGCTATCCTCTATCCTAATCTATTTAGGATCATTTGTTTTTGTGGAAAAGAAGAAAAAGAGAGATTAAGTTTGTGGTCTTTGGAACCACTTGTTGTAAACACCCTTGTTCTTGTTGTATCCCTCTTTGGTAGAGGTGATCGGGTGATTGGTTTGCTCCCTCTTTGGTAGAGTTTGAGGCTTGTGGTTTGCTCCCTCTATTGTGAGGTGGAGTTTGGTTGTAACCCTCTTCGGTAGAGGTGTTTGTGTTGTTTGGCTAAGGGCCTACCCCACTTGTGTGAGGTGGTGTTTGTACTGAGAGAGGAGTTCGGTACTCCCTTGTTGTAACAAATCCTCTTCGGTAGAGGTTCCCTCGGTGGGAGATAGTGGATTGGAAATCCTACACGGTGGTGTAGGCGGGGATGTAGAGCTAGGTGCTCGAACCTCGAAACATATCTTGGCCTTTGCGTTTGATCCATTGTCTCTCTAACTCTCTCTCTCTTTTATTTGTGCATAGCATTATTCATATTATCATATCATTCATTTTGCTTGTTGTGCCTTGCATATATTCATATTGCCTATTCCTTATATGCTTGGTTGTTTGTGTGTGCCTCAGTTATACTTAACCACAAGAGCATCACATAGCACCTCAACCCATTCAAGGGGAATCAAGAGGAGTTAGTTCAGAGCCCTTCACGGGGAATTCGGCTACACTTGTGTGTTGTATTAAGTGTGTTGCAAGAATAGTTTTAAGCTTCCGCATTTAGAGCACTTAGTTCACTAGATTAGCACCTACACCTATTCACCCCCCCTCTAGGTGTTTTTCATAATCACTTGGTGATCAAAAGACCACAAACTCTCTTTTACAACCTCTTATAGAGTGGAATAAGATTTTTGGCTCAAGAGTAAAGTGAGAGAAAATTTTAGTAGTAAAGTCTAAGGAGACTTGAAAACCACTGAAAACTTTTGCAATTTAAAGAACTTTGAAAATGAAAAGCAATGAAACACTTCTTCTCTTGAAAACACTTGAAACTTGAGAATATTTCTTGTGTAAATCCAAAGACCAATGACCTCTATTTATAGTGAATGGATAAATACCATTCATAATTGATATTAGGTCATTAGGGTGAGTTTAGCCACTAGGAAACAAGAAATAGCCGTTAGAAACCCTAGAAAACAAAACAAATCCAAAATATAGCCGTTGGGACAATCTGGACAACTGTCGGTCGACCAGCACGCCATTTGGCAAAGAGTCGTTGGCTCCGGTCGACCGCCCGGTCGGCCGCCGGCTATTTTAAAAACAGAATATTGAACCGTCGGTCGACTGGCCCGGTCGACCGGTAAAACCCGAGAGTTAGGGTAATGCATTCGGTCGACCGCGGAGTCTGTCGGTCGACCGCCCGGTCGACCGGCAGACGTGCATGCCCAAGGCCATACGGCCCGGTCGACCGCACGGTCGACCGATCTGGCCTGAAACAGCACCGGTCGACCGGCCGGTCGACCGTAAAGGCCAGAAAAAGATTTGAAAGAGGTTTTTGAATTTTGAAATATTTTTAAATGGTTTGATGTTTAATTATCATGCTATAGGAGATGAAATACATGTTTTAAACTAGATATAAAATTTTAAATATTTTTAAACATGTATATTAATCAAACATACACCAAAACCAACATAACCAAAAACTTATATTTTGAAAAGTGTATTTTGTGTGTGTGTTTTCTTAAGCACAATTATAATATCCTTACTCTTTAACATACTAATTCTTACAATGGTTCTAGGTGACTATAATATCTTAAATTTGGGCTTTTCCATATGCATCGTTGAATAACTTAAATTCTTGATCCCGTATTGAGTTAACTTGAGTCAACACCACCTTCCTTTAGGGAAGAAAAACATCTTGAATCTTTAGAATCCTGAAACAATCTTAAACACTTAAACATGATTAGTACAAATTGCTATATATATTTTGTAATCATCAAAACTCTAAAACCGGGTGATTGTACTCTTGGCCAACAATCTCCCCCTTTTTGATGATGACAAAACATATGAGTTATTTAACAAAAAATAGGAAAAAGAGTTTGAAAGCTCCCCCTCAATTATGCTATATACCAAGAATATGAACTTTACCAATTTTGCATGAAAAAGAATAAAAATGGCATGAAAAGAAATAATAACTAAAAAGTATTTCTCCCCCTTTTTATCATGCATCAAAAAGGGTCAAAGGTAATAAACAATTTTGACAAGTATTTGTGAAAAAATTTTAAGAATCCATAACACAAACATTTAATTCACCACAATAAAGAAAAATCTATTATAATCTAGTGGTTTGGTAAAAATATCGGCAAGTTGAAAATCAGTAAAACATAATCGATATCAATATCTCCTTTCTCAATATGATCCCTAAGAAAATGATATCTAATCTCTATGTGTTTGGTCATACTATGTTGATTTGCATTCTTAGTCATATGAATTGCACTAGTATTATTACAAAATATTTTAATATGGTCATAATGTAAATCATAGTCAAGGAGAGTATGTTTCATCCAAAGGACTTGAGCACAACATGCCCCCCGCAACATACTCCGCCTCGGCGGTTGAGAGGGCTACCGAATTTTGTTTCTTAGAAGACCATGAAACAAGACAATTACCGAGAAATTGACATGTTCCACTTGTGCTCTTCCTATCTACTCTACAACCCGCATAGTCGGCATCCGAAAACTCATCATTGAGAATTATCCGATCTTCAGATACCATAGACCCATTCCAATAGTGCCCTTAAGGTATCGAATAATGTGTTTTACCGCAATCAAGTGGGATTCTTTAGGGCAAGATTGGAATCTAGCACAAAGAAACACACTAAACATAATATCCGGCCTACTAGCCATTAAATACAACAAACTACCAATCATGCTTCTATATAATTTTATGTCTACACTCTTACCTTGATCATCCTTGTCAAGCTTGGTAGTGGTAGCCATGGGAGTGTTGCAAGTTTTTGAGCCTTCAAGTCCAAATTTCTTGATGAGTTTCTTAGTGTACTTGACTTGACTCATGAAGATCTCATCACTCCTTTACTTGATGTGGAGTCCAAGAAAATAGTTCAATTCACCCATCATAGACATTTCAAATTCAAGCTGCATACATGATTCAAACTTCTTGCAAAGAGATTCATTAGTGGAACCAAAGATGATGTCATCAACATAGATTTGTATAATAAGAATGTCACTACCAACATGTTTAGTAAATAAAGTGGTGTCTACTTTGCCCTTAACAAAATCATTTGATAAAAGAAAAGAAGAAAGTCTTTCATACCAAGCTCTTGGAGCTTGTTTTAAACCATACAATGTCTTATCTAGTTTGAAAACAAAATTTGGATGTATATGATCAACAAAATCGGGGGGTTGTTCAGCATATACTTCCTCTTCAATTACACAATTTAAAATGTATTTTTTACATTCATTTGAAAAAGTATGAAATTTTTATAGGATGCATAAGCTAGTGTGATCCGTATGGCTTCTAGCCGTGCTACGGGTGCAAAGGTCTCCTCAAAGTCGATACCTTCACTTGGGTGTAACCTTAGGCCACTAACCTAGCTTTATTCTTAATAACATTCCTGACTCATCCAACTTGTTCTTAAAAATTCACTTAGTACCAATAATTGGTCTATCATGGGGTCTAGGAATAAGATGTCCAACTTGGTTGCGCTCAAATTGATTGAGCTCTTCTTGCATAGCAAGCAGCCATATGAGTCACCCTCAGCTTCGAGATGTTTTTGGGTTCAAAATGAGATATGAATACATAATGCCCACACAAATCCTGGAGCTTGGAGTGAGTGGTTACCCCCTTTGATACATCACCTATAATGAGATCTTTGGAATGATTGTAGCGTATCTCCAATCTTTAGGAAGTGGTTGTGATGATTCCATTTCATCCTTTTGAACTTCCTCTCATCCTTTTGAATATCACCATTTGGTTCTTTCTTGTCTTCTAGATGAGTGATTCCATCAAGGATATTTTTTCCATGTCTTCACCTAAATAATCAATCTCTACAACATTCTTAACAAATGCATTAGACTCTCTCAAACTTAACATGCATAGATTCTTCAATTATAAGAGAAGATTTATTGAACACTCTATATGCTTTGCTAATGCTAGAATAGCCAACAAAAATTGCTTTAAAAGCCTTACATCAAATTTTTCCTAATTATCTTTGGTGTTCAAAACAAAACATTTGCATCCAAAATTTTAAAATACGAAACATTTGGTTTTTTCAAATGATACATTTCAAAGGAAGTTTTGGAAGTATTTTTTACAAAGGTAAATTCGGTTCGATATATAGCATGCAGTGTTTACGGCTTGGCCTATAAATTTTGAGGGAGCCCGTATTCACTTATCATGGTCCTAGCCATTTCTTGAAGAGTTCTATTCTTCCTTCAACGACTCCATTTTGTTGTGGTTTCTAAGACATGACATTTCATGCTTAATTTCATTTTCATCGCAATAAGTCATAAGAGTTGGTTGACAAACTCACCGCTCTATCACTTCTTATGCGTAAAATCGAAAGACCTTTTTCTTTTTCAAACCTTTTTCAAAAATCTTAAAATGCGAAAAAGTTTGATCTTTATGCTCCAAAAAGAAAATCCATGTGAAACGAGAGAAATCATCGACTAAAACAATACAATCTATTACCATTTAACTTTTAGTTTAGTTGGTCCAAATAGATCCATGTAAATCAATTCTAATGGCCTAGATGTCATGATATCCTTCATTAGTTTGAAGGAGAACTTGGTTTGCTTTTCAAGTTGGCACGATCACAAATGCGGTCCTTCTCAAACTTCAAATGAGGAATATCTTTCATCAATTCTATAGAATTGATTCTAGAGAGATGATCAAAAGAAGCATGACCTAATCTTCTATGCCATAGCCATGAAATCTCATCAAGAACATTTAAACATTTTGTAGTGCAATCCAAATTAAGCATATCAATAATGTAGACATTATTTTCACGAAATCCAGTGAGAATACATTCATTGGTTTTACAATCATAAATACTGCAAGAAGAATCATCAAAAATAACTTTGGAACCACGATCATATAGTTGACTAATACTAAGTAAATTATGTTTAAGCCCATTAACAAGAACTACATTTTCAATTAAGGAGATGTTCCAATCTTGATGTTACCTATACCAATAATGGTGCCCTTGGAGTCATCTCCGAAGGCGACGGTGCCACCTTCAACATACCTTGATAGAGTTTGTGAAATTGTTGATGTCCCATGTCATATGCCGTGAGCAACCACTATCAAGGTACCACCGCTCTCTACATCATTGAGTCTTGGTGTGTACCTATATCAAATGATTGAATGGTTGATTTTGATACCACATTTTCTTAGGTCCTAAAACGTTAGTGTTTCAAATCCAAACATGATTATTCATACTATTTATATGATCATAACAAAATTTGGCTTAATGACCATTTCGGCCACAATAAGTACATTTATAAATTTTTCATATTTAAAAGCATAATGACCATGTGTTTATGAACATGTGATTTGTGAACATGAGATGTGTTAGCATGATTGACATTGATGTGTTGGCATGATGAACATGTGAAGTGAGCATGCGTTTCTTTAAAAACATTTCTTCTAGTTTAGTATTATTAAAAGCACATTCTTTTAAATATTTCCCAAATCACTTATTTTAGTTTTTAACATAGAAATCTCATTTTCATCAATTTTAGGATATTTAGCTTTACATGAAACTCTATATGCATCAAAATCTCTTTGTGTTGAAATAATAGTGGAAGACAGTTCATCTTTTCTCTTAATGATGTAATATGATTGTTAAGCATTTCATTTTTCTTTTTCATTTCAAACATTCTTTCTTCTTAGAATTATAATTTTCTGAAAGTTCAACGAAAGCTTGTAATTGCTCTTCTTTCTTATTTCAGTATCATCATAAGATGGTTCGGGAGTTACCTTAGTTGTGTTTGCAATGAAACACATGTTAGCTGTATCAACTTTATCTTCAGATTCACTTTCCGAATCCCAAGTGGCTTTGAATGCTTCTTTAGAAACGACTTCTTTTGCTTCATGGAGGAAGATACCTTATTCATGAAATCTGGACATTCGGCCATGATGTGTCAGGTTTCCAACAGTTGTAGCATATGATTTTCTTCTCCTCCTTCCCTTCCCATTGCCTTCTATGGTTATGCTTTTTCTTGTGATATATTCCTTTTATATTTCTCACGAGAAGATATAGCTCTTCATTGTTCTCTTCATCTTCTTCATCATTGGAGATGTTGGAGGTAGACTTGAAAAGCAATAGATTTTTTCTTTTGAGGCACCATTTCTTCTCTAGCCTTTTTCTCCATCTCATGAGTCTTAAGATTACCAATAAGACTTATGAGCTCCATCTCATCTTTGTCATTCAATTCCTTCAAGGTGGTAGCTTTGATTTCCTATGATGGAGGGAGTGGACGAATTACCTACACACCTTTTGGTCGTGATTCATCACCTAGTGAAGTAAGAGCATTTATAATTTTAGTAAACTTAGTAATCATATCATTAATAATTCATTTTCTTGCATTTTAAAACTTTCATATTGAGAACGCAGAGATCAATTTTAACTCTCTTGACTTGTGATGTTCCCTCATGAGTGACCAATAAGTGTTGCCAAATCTCATAGGCGGATTTGCAATGGATAACCCGTGTTAGGTCTTCTCCTTTAATACTAAAAGTAAGACATTTGAGCCTTTGCATTTGCATCAACTTCCATAGAGGTAAGATCGGACCAAGTGTCTCCTCACCTTTCGGGTGCACTATAGGGCTTGGTCAAGACTTAGCAACTCGGCTACCTAGAGATTGCAAAAAAATATTCATCCTAACTTTCCATATGGGAAAGTTGAGTCCATCAAAATTGGGAGTGGACTTAATGTTTCGGCCATTTTCCTAGTGTGAATGAAGACATGAAAATAGTAAATTAGCAAATTATAGGATCTTCTATGGATGTAAATCCAAAAACTAGAGTCCTAAGTCTTATATCAATTGAAATTACCCTAGAGGGGGGGTGAATAGGTGTAGTGCTAATCATGTACAATAATGCACAAATTAAAAATGAGATGATGCAACGATCACTCAAAGCAACACTAGAAGTCGTATACCCCGTTACGGGCTCTGAACTTCTTCCTCGTGATTCCTCTAAATAAGAATTTGATGTGCGCAATGCAATCTTGTTGTAAGAGTATAGATCGACAATATGAGATGAATGAATAGAAAGAGAAAGACACAAGTAAACCAATCGCAAACACAGAGATTTGTTTCGA
>JAVJIF010010059.1:0-88939 GCA_038442645.1 Agave tequilana
TGTGCATTCCAACCCCGAGATGTAATAACCAATTAAAGCGAGGGGGAAATATGGGGTAAACTTTCCCAGATTGAGGATCTTTTTAAGTTCGTTCTGAGTTACAGGGGATGTAAATGAAGGCAGGAAAATAAGTTAAATAACGATGAATTCAAGGCAGAGAGTGACAAAAATTATACACATTAATGAGCATATAAATAAATGTTGTGCATAAACAAGTAAAAATAATCTGTGAAGTGGCTGAGATATGCCCCGCGATGGTGAAAAGGTCTTGGAAGAAGATACTTGGCATATATAGCATCAACTTATTAAATTATAGACTGAGAGAAATTCAACAACAATTTTAAGGATCCCAAACAAGCTATTATTCCATAATGAATCTTAATATAGAATAACATTGTTAACATGTCAGTCTCAGTGTCAATAGTTAATGGTCAGTAATATACTATGTTACAATATTCATGCTTTCCATGGTGCACACATGATATAAATTAATAGAACTCCAGTCCATGAATCTGTTTTTGCTTTATTTTTGCGGTGGAGAGTAGAGAGGAAAATAAAAGTATTGATACTTTTGCATTCTAAATCAGTTTCACATAAAGGATTTGGACGAAAATCAAGCCCGTAGGGTGTTAAATCAACCGTTGGTCTTGTCTCCATTTTATGTTTACACAATATCTTAAAACTTCTAGTATTGATGTAGCATATTCCTTGATATGTCATGAACTTGGAATTTGTCTTAGAGATAATATAGTCTTCCTAACCTTAAATGAGGTAACCTGCGTGGTCCAACCTAATCCAAACAAAGGTTAGGTGAGTTTGGCGGGCTCCCATGCATGAGGTTGGGTGGGTACATTCTCCAATCAAGTTGAGGCTTTGGTCAGAGTCTTGGGCAACAGCAACCCATCCAAAACGTTCTAGCTCAACTTGTCCACTTACATGAGAAGCTACGGGGGAGGAGCGTGCAGGAATTGTCATAATGAGTCTCATGATGACCATGAGCTATGATCTCCCTCCCTCAGCAGGCGGGTAATTTTTATAGATATCATCAGTTTGCCACTACCCTTTCCCATCTTAAAAATTTACAAAGACAATCTCCAAATGATTGCTTTGGATAGGACAAGCAAATAACATCTAACTTTGTAATGAGCTTACTATCTTTTTGCTATTTATTTATTTATGAGGAACCCATCATTATAAAGAAGACTAAGATGTACACAAAATAAATTGATACTCTTTAAGAGGAAGAATAATCACTATACATACTTATCGATAAAGTTAAAATCATGAAATTTGTATCCAGTTTTGTGTGTGTGTGTTGTGTGTGTGTGTGTGTGGAGTCATGACCATGACTCATGGCAAATTGAATGTAGAGAGTGAATCTTACATATCCAATCCTCATAGTACCTTTTACATTACTAGAAAAATAAATCTTTTTTAAGCAAAACCTTTAAGAGAGTCTTGCAGAAATCAATTTACTATTCATTACTCTTGCATCTAGAGTCTTGTAATACATGTGTTTGCAATAAACATAAGCATGAAATTTTATATACATATTCCTCTATATGTGCCTTCTTGCATTTATACCCTTCCAATTCTATTATTCATATGTATTGTACTAACAATAGTGTTAACAAATCTTAATGTTTCTTGATCCATCAATCATAACCAAAAATCTAATGAGTGCTTTCACGTGATCTAGTAAGCATTATAAAAGCTAGTTTTATTTATCATTTTAGGGAACGCACTCTAGCTGGTAACAACCCCCCCCCCCCCCCAAACACACACACACACAAAAAAAAAAAAACAAACAAAAAAACAAACACACACACACACACCACACACACACACACACACACACACACACACAAAGGTGAGGGTGATCTTGTTAGCACGACAGAAACAAGTTTATCTATCCTGCCATCAAATCGAGTCTAATGGTTAAAAACCACTCCAAGGCACCAAGCCTTGAGAAAATTTCCGAACCCCTACATCAAGCTAACTAGCTAGGCACTAGGCCAAGCAATCAACAACAGTAGGAAGGCAGAAGACCTCCCTACCGCTCAACTTGAGCAGAGGATTGATAAGCTAAAGACTGTTATCCAGCCCAGAGAAAAGTATCTACCAGTCAATTGGCTAGCTTGACTGAGGTAGCGAAAGTCGCTAGTTGCACAAACAATTAGGAAACCAATGGTCTTTGAACAACCAACAAGGGTGACAGGTCAACTGATAAGGGCAAAACTTCAGTGGGCTCTGAATAGTATAGAGTTCATTTCTGAGTAGATTATAGTTTTTTTTTAAAGGAAAACAGGGGAGATTCAACATTGTAATCCAGGCAGTGTTCAAAGTCCCAACTAAGTTTATAAAGGCTTAACCCTTCCTATAAAAGGAGCAATCTCTTATAATTGAGCTCGTTAACTATTAAGGAGAAATAATAGAAAAAAAAACATAGAGAAGGAGATTTTCCACTCTACTATTAAAATTCCTTCTGTAGTTGTTTTCTTTGAACTGAACTATGAATCCTTAGAATCAGATTACAGTTTCAGTGGACCCACCCCCCCCCCCCCCCAACCAACTTGCTCAATTTTCCTTCTTCCCCGCTATCTAGTAGTTTGCTAGCATTGATCCCCCCCAACACCCCCGCCACCCCCCCCCCCCCCCCCCCCGCGCGTCCTACTCGTAAGTCCCTCTTTTTCTTCTTCCACTCCTTTCGTAGTTTTTCTACTAAAGCTCTTTTTTTTTTTCTTCCACTGCTTTCTTCTATTTGTAATTTGTTGCCTGTTTCAAGTTAGGATAAAAGAGGGTTACACTATGTAGTCAACGCCCAACATGAAACATAATTAGATCGATGACACAAACCCTAAAGAGCATTCATTGGTGTGTCCCCACTATGATGCATTACATTGATGCCACCCCAGTGCACTGATAACTAGGCAAGAGTGGTTTGCTACCATGTTCCCTTAAAGTATCGCCTTGCACCAAGAACACCTCAATGCAATGACAATGTCCAAGTGCCACATAGGCCTTTGAATCAGGGAACGAAGAATCGGCCGAGTCGGATACGACTCGGCCGAGTCGTATCCGACTCGGCGGCCTCCGGTATGACTCGGAGGCCCGAGTCAGGCGTGGATCGCCGAGTCGACCCGGATCGGGTCCGAGTCGGACCCGATCCGGGTCGACTCGGCGACCCGTGACTTCCTCCTTAAAAATCCGATCGGGAGAGAGAGAGAGATCAGATCTGATCTCTCTCTCTCTCGCGCTCGCCGTCTCCCCCGCGACGCCCTCCGGCCCTCGCCGTCCCACTTCGTCGCCGTAGCCGTCGCCGTCGCCGCCGCCGCCGCCGCCGCCGTCGCCGTCGCCGTCGCAGGTAACTCCTCCCCTCTCTCCCTCTCAGTCTCTCTCTCCCCTCCCTCTGTGCCTCTCTCTCCCTCTCTTTCTCTGTCTCTCTCCCCCGCAGGCCGCAGCGGCGCGTGCTCTCTCTGGCCTTGCAGCGGCGGCGCTGCTCTCTCTCTCTCTCTCTCTCCGCAGCTACTCTCTCTCCCGGCTCTCTCTCCGCAGCGGCGCGCGCTCTCTCTCTCTCTCTTTGTCTCTCTCTCTCGCTCTCTCTCTCTCTGTCTCTCTCTCGCTCTCTGTCGGACTCTCTCTCTCCTCTCCCTCTGTATCTCTCTTCTCTCTGTCAAACTCTCTCTCCCTCTCCTCTCAGTCTCTCTCCCCCTCTCTGTCTCTCTCTCTCTCCCTCTCCCTGTCAGTCTCTCTCTGTCTCTCCCTCTGTCTCTCTCTCTCTCCTCCACTGTGTTCCTCTCTCTCTCCTCTGTCTCCGTCTCTCTCCCTCTCTCTGTTCCTCTCTCTCTAATTAATTTGCATTTAATGTCATTTAATTTAGGTTAGTTTAGGTAAAGTTAATTTAACTTAATTTAGGTTAATTAATCTAATAAAGTTTTGTAATTAAGTTAGGTAATTTAATAATTTTATTGAAGTTAGGTAATTAAGTTATTGTAGGTTAATCTAGTATAAATTAGTTTAGTTTAATTTAATATAGTTTCATTTAATTGAATTGAATTTAATTTAAATTAGTTTAGTTAACTTAATTTAGGTTAATTTAATTTAATAAAGTTTTGTAATTAAATTAGGTAATTTAATTATTTTATTAAAGTTAGGTAATTAAGTTAGTGTTGCTTAATCTAGTATAAACTAGTTTAGTTTAATTTATTGTAGTTTCATTTAATTGAGTTTAATTTAATGTTTTTTAATTTAGTTAATTTTAGTTTTAATTTAATTTAACAGATAATTTTTTTTAAATTTCAGTATGACTCCAAAGCAACGCGATATTGGATGGGAACATGGTACCCCTGTTGGTAGAAGTAGAAAACTTGTGAAGTGCAATTATTGTGGGAAACAAGTCCATGGTGGTATCACTAGATTGAAGCAGCATATAGCACATGTACCCGGTCAGGTGGAAGGATGCTTGCGAGTATCAAAAGAGATATCTCAAATAATGAGACATCTTTCTGAAGGTAGCAAAGAAAGAGCGGCCATTAAATCTAAAAAAGACCGACTTATGAGATCTTTAAGTGAGGAAGATTTCTATGAGGTGACCGAAGAAGATTCTGATAATGAAATTGAAGAAGTTGGTGGTTTAGAAGGAGTTGAAAGAAGACAACTGAAACAAGCCATGAAAGAAAGTCGTGAAATGGCTTGGAGATCGGCAGAAGGAGTTGATATTGGTGGCAGTAGTTCACAGCCTTCAGGATCAGGGAGTAACCGTGGATTGCGTCGGAGTATGACTATGAGAGAAGCTGAAATTCCAGCTCGTGGTATTGATCCTTACATGTTCCCAACAAAACAGAAATCAATCAAAAGCATGTTCTCAACTGAGAATATGAAAAAAGTTGGGAAATCCGTGGCGAAGTTCTTTCACTACAATGCAATACCATTCAATGCAGCTGATAGTGGTCCTTACTACCAAGCCATGATTAATACTATTGCGGAGGCAGGTCCAGGTGTAAAAGGCCCTACAGGGTACCAGATTGGCAATCTCTATTTAGAGGAGGAAGTGAAAGAAATGGGAGTATATATTGCTTCAATAAAAACAAAATGGCCGCAGTATGGTTGCACGATCATGTGTGATGGATGGAGTTCTCATAATAGAAAGCCTATTGTTAATTTCATGATTTATTGTGATAGAAGCATGATCTACCATACTTCTGTTGATACCACTAATATCTCGAAGACTGCTGAGTATATATTCTCGCTAATGGATAAAGTTGTTGATGAAGTTGGCGAAGAAAATATCGTGCAGGTTGTCACAGATAATGAGGCAAGTTTCAAAGCAGCTGGTCACATGTTGATGGAGAAGAGAAAACATTTATTTTGGTCTCCCTGTGCAGCACATTGCATTGATTTGATGCTTGAAGATATTGGCTCTTTGAAATCAGTCAAGGAGACATTGGATGATGCTAAGGTGATCACATCATTCATTTACAATAGCCTCAAAGTGGTGAATTTAATGAAGCTATATACCAAAGATAGAGATTTGTTGAGACCAGGTATAACACGGTTTGCCACCGAGTTTATTTCTATTGAAAGCCTTATTCGCTATGAGCAAGATTTGAAAAGAATGTGCACGACTACAGAATGGCGTGAATTCAACAAGGAAAGGAGTAGAAGAAGTGTGCGAGATAAGGTTGCTAATCTCATTCTGACTGACCGGTTTTGGAAGAAGGCAAGAGAGGTCCAAAACATTATGGATCCTCTTGTTAGAGTCTTGAAGATAGTGGACCAGGACAAGAAACCTACACTATCTATTATATATGAAGCTATGGATAGAGCAAAATTGGCTATAAAGGCCTCAAATAAGAACTGGAAGAAGTACTGGGACATCATTGATAGAAGATGGGAGGGACAATTGCATAGACACTTGCATGCTGCTGGTAATTCATTTGCCTAGAAATCATATTTGTTGACTAGAAATTGAAACTGTCATATCATAACAATCGTTTGCTTACATTATTGCAGCATATTTTTTAAATCCAGCACTCCAATATTCAAAAAACTTTTCTACACATCCAGAAGTGAGATATGGATTAAAGGAGGTCATTAAAAGATTGGAGCCAGATTTGACTAAACAAGCAAGAGCTATTAATGAGGTAATAATAATTTATTTATTTCATCGATATAATGTTATGCAAATATTAACACTTGTGATGTGTATTCTCACAGATAAAATTATTTGTGGATGGAGTTGGAGAATTTGGAAGCTCACTAACTAGAAGAGCAGTGCAACAATCTCTTCAGCTGATTGGTGGATTAATTATGGCGAAGAAGCTCCCAATCTGCAGAAAATTGCCATCAAAGTCTTAAGCCAAACATGTTCTTCATCGGGTTGTGAAAGAAATTGGAGCACGTGGTCGCTAATTCATACAAAACTGCGCAACCGGTTGGCAATGAAAAAGTTACATAAACTAGTATATGTGCATTACAATATGCGGTTGCGAGTAAGAAACTTGACATGCAAAAGCGACACTGATGATTATTACAACCCAATTGATCTGACAATATTTTCAATGATGATGATATTTTGGATGAGTGGATTCGTGAGGGAGAACAGCCGATGTTACCACCAGATGACTTAGGTTGGTTAGATGAAGGTATTCGTCATACTGACGAAAGTGGCGGTGATGATGGTGATGGCGGTGATGATGACAGCGGTGATGGTGGTGGCGATGATGGTGGTGAGGGTGATGGTGGTGAGGGTGATGGCGGCAGTGATGGTGGTGATGGTGGTGATGGTGGTAATGTTGAAGAGACTCATGTGTTGGTGGAAGCCAACGAGATGATGCTTTAACATGGGATTTACAATATTATGCCACACAAGATACAGATCATGGAGGCCGGGCGGGGATTTCACAGCAGCGTAGGCATTTGGATCGGTTGGTCGAATTCAGTTCTAGCGATGATTATTCGAGTGGACATGATTACTACTCACATGGTCATCATAGTCTTGAAGGCCATTTACAGGGGTTGGGTTTGACATCTGGCCAATATTCTGGCACTGATTATTCTAGCACTGGTGATTACTCTACTAGCAGCACTGAATATCGAGGTTTTGGGTATTATCACCATGGAGCTGATATTGCACAACCCCTACCGCCATATTACTCTGATAGTGGATCCTCTGGCCAATCATCTCAGCCTACAGGATCTCACCCACAAACATATCATTATCCTTATGGAAACTATATGCCTGATTTCTATACTTATCGCGGGCCAGATGATAATGATGATTTGGAGCCTCCTCGTAATTCAATGTGGAAATGACTATATTAGCAGGTACTTATGAATTATTTTGTGCAATTTACTATATTATGCATGTATTTTGATATTTTTCTACCGACGACGCTTGTATTTATGCTTTCACGTTATGTTTTGAGTGTTAGGTGATATGTTTTGAATATGTGATGCATGAATTTGGATGTTTACATTTTTTTATGATTTGTCATAATTTTTTCATAATTTTTTGGCGCTCTATGTAGCGTTTTTTGCGTATCGCCCGAGTCCGATCCGAGTCGCCGAGACCGATCCGTCTCGGTGCCGGCCGAGTCGGCCGCCGAGACCGAGACTTTGAACCATGCTTTGAATGTCTCGGTGCCGGCCGAGTCGGCCGCCGAGACCGAGACTTTGAACCATGCTTTGAATGTTTGAATGTGGTGCTAATTAAGCATAAGATAAAAGGCTAGAGATAGGGATAAGAGAGTGTACACGAGAGTAGGATTAGGTTAGCTACCTAGAAATAGGTACACTTATGGGAAAGATATTGGAGTTAGTAGAGACGATAACTAAAGATTAATAAAAATTGTCTACAATAAATTAAATGGGCAGGTAAGGAATCTACGAACTTGAGATATATTAGATATAAGCTTTGGTATATGGGAAAAAGAGAAACAAAAACATGGTGGAAAAAATAAAAGAGAATGTAGATGAAAAAAGGGTCAAGATAGAATTATACAAATAAAATTTATGAATAAGAGAAGAGGTAATTAACATTGTTAGTAGTGCTTATGCACCACAAGCCTAAGAACATTAAAGAGAAGTTTGAGAGTATATGATGGATTAATTTAAAAAATTTCAAGGGAGAAAAATTATTTATAGGAGGGGGCCTAAATAAACATGTCGATAAAAACAATAGTGAACATGAATGTATGCATGGAGACTTTGGATATGGAGTAAAGGATAATGTGAGATATGATTTTGGATCTTGATCTTATGATAGCATATATATGTTTTAAAAAAAGATGACATTTTGACATCTTTTAAGAGTGGATCAAACAAAAGTCTACTAATTTCATTTATTTATTTCAGGAATATAGGCTGTAGCCCGGTGCAAACGGGATTTGAACCACAAATCTCTAGCCCTCTCCAAAGAGGTTTTACCATTATGCTACAAATAACAATTGCTCAACTAGATTTTTTTCCTTACCGAAAGGATATATAGGTGAGCATGTAAAGATTGCAAAGTTGTATAGGAGAGAGCCTCTTCACACAACATAACTTGATGGTGGTAGAATTTTGAATTAAGTGGAAGATAATCGCTAGGGTGAATAGGAGACCAAGAAGAGTGGAACTTAAAAGGAGATGACACATTTTGATAATAGAATGATGAAAGAAGATAGAATGTAGATAAACTAACATTATATAGAATAAAATGTCTAGTTGTATCAAAAAGTTGGCTAGAAAGTTCTTGGAAGTTAAGAGAAATGGATTGCCGAATATGAGTTGGCGGTGAAAGGAAGAAGTCCAAAAGATAATTAAAGCGAAGAGGTTATCTTATAATGATTTGCAAAGATTTAGAAATAAGAATTTAGGTGAAATATAAATTAGCAATGAAAGAAGCTAAAAGAAATGGTTAATGAGGCTAAGAATCTGTATAAGAAATTAGAAATAAAATCGATAGAGAAGGATATATATATAGACAGATAGATATAGATATATAAGTTTGCTAAGATGGGGAAAGAAAGACAGGAGACATGTAATATTTTATGTATTATGAGTGAAGATAAAACGGTCCTAGTAAAGTCGATGAAATTATAGAAAGAATTTATTTTCATAATTTGTTTAATGAGAATCACATCGGAGAACCTAACATAAAAATGAATAGTTTAGTAAGCGGTCAGAACTATAAGTATATACTCGTAGAATTAGGGTTAGGGAAGTTAAGGGTGCCTTAAAAAAATGAAAACTGGGAGAGTCACAAGACCTGATAATATTCCTATCAAAGTTTGCAAGTGTCTAAGAGATCAGCTTAAGATGGTTAACTAAGTTATTCAATAAAATTATATATATTAGGAAAATGCTAAATGAATGAGGGATTAGCACTTTAATATATATGTATAAAAATAAAGGAGATCTACAAAGTTGTTTAAACTTTTGTAGGATCAAAACTTATCAGCCACACAACATAACTTTGACAAAGAATAATTGAGAAAATATTGAGAAAAGAAATGTTAATTTCTATAGACCAATTTGATTGTATACTTGAGACGTCAACTATAGAAGCTATTTATTTATTATGACGATTAGAGATAAGAAAAGAGATCTACATATGATTTTCATTGATTTAGACAAAGCTTTGAAAGTGTCCTTGGGGGAGATGTGGTGGGTTTTAGGGGGAAAAAAAGTATTATAACAGGTATATTGATGTGATATGTACAATAGTGCAATGACTAGGGCAACAAGAATTGGAGGAAAGACATCTCCATTTCCAATCTCTATAACGCGACAAGAATTGGAGGAAAGACATCTCCATTTCCAATCTCTATAAACTTACAATAAACATTAAGTTCATATCTCTCTGTCTTAGTGGATGAAGTTATTAATCATATTTAGGGTGAAGTTTAACACTGCAAGTTATCCGGTGATAATACAATATTAGTTGATGAGAGTAGAAAAGGAACAAGTTCTAAAGTAGAAAGATGGAGACAAATTTCAAAATCCAAAGAAATTAGAATCAGTTAGGGGCGTAAACAGAGTGAACACCATGATACCCGTATCCGCTCCATTTAAATGGTGGAACTTATTGGACGGAGATTAAGCGAAGTAGAATATTGATAGTTACTATCTGTATCTGTTTCTATACGGATATGGAGTGAATTTGGATATTTCGGATATCCGTCTACGACTATTGTTTTTTCCTTTATAGAATATTGTTTATGAGCTATCATTTGTAAAAATGAGCTTGTTAGAGGAAAAAGTATTGAGGCCCACCCCACTAGTCAACTCCGAGCTAGGGCTCTTGACTACATTTTCATTTCATGGTCTGTTACGTTTGCAAATGGACTATTAGCTTATAAATAACTTTTCCGTTATTATAAACTCATCAAAATTGATACTTATAGTACCATTCAAAGTGAGTATCACTAATTTAGAAAGAAGCACTTATATAATAATCATATATCATTTTTATTACATATACTTATAGTAATAGAATATATAGATATATACACTAATTAGCGGAGTGCTATAAAGGGAGCATATACCATAATATCTGCATCCGCTCCATTTATAAGTGGATATTAAGTGGACGGATATTAAGCGGAGTCGGATATTGATAACTGATATATGCATCTGCTAAAAGATGTGGATAAAACACAGATTTAGATATTTCAAATATCCATTTACAGCCTTAGCATTGGTAGAATGAAAACAAAATATATGGAGCAAACATAAGCGAAATGGTGAGAAGGAATAAGCATATAGCATATAGTACAAACTTGATGGTCAAATAAATATATCAAAGTTCTCAATTTTATATTTTGGGATCAATCATTCATCAAAAGGTGGAATCAAAGATGTGATTTATAGAATTAAAATAAGATAGTTAAAGTGGAGAAGTGCTTCTGCGGTTTTATGTGATTATATGATACTCACAAAATTAAAGGAAGATCTCTATAAAATGGTTGTAAGACATGCAATGCATATGGTTCACAATGTTGGGCAATTAAGAAACAAAGTGCTCAAAAAATGAGTAGCAAAAATGAGAATGTTGAAATGGGTAAGTGGCTAAACACTAAGAAAATTGATAAAAAATGAGTGTGTCCGTAAGAAGTTAGAGGTTGCGCCTATCAAGGATAAAAAGAGGGAGAATGAATTGAGATGGTCTGGAAATATGCAATGCATACAATAAGTACACAATTAGGAAATGTGATGGATTGTAATGAAGTTAAGGGAGCAATGAGGATTAGGAGGAGACAAACAAACTTGGATAGAGGCAATTAAGAAAGGTATGATAATGCTTCTGAGGACATGGCCCTTAACATAATTGAATGGAAGAAAAGGATTCATGCAGATGACTCCAAAATTTTGAGATAAAGGTTTTGTTGTCATTTTTGTTGCCGTCGCCGCCACCAATGCTTCTCCCAAATCATCCAAGGCAATTTCAATCTCCCCTCTTCATATACTATGCTTCCAGGTGTGACAGAGCCAAGACAACTACAGGCTTAACTCAACTTCCCAAACATTGGGCTCAAATTGGGTTGCTCAGGTTAGAATCCAGGTCTGATTCGGCGATAGCAAGAGGTTTATAGATATTGGGTATGGTGCGAGCTGTCCTTCACTCATATACAAGCCGTCCAAGTTGCATACATTTCAGAGATGACAAATGGCGACTGCTTTTAATAAATTAGAGTTACTTGTACAGTTATATTGTTGTCCATAGGCAAGGTAATATAGAAAGACATAAAACTTCAACATTTACGGGCCTGTATTATCAAGAATGGTTTGTAACATGGATATCAAAGGCAAGACCAAAAATCCCAGAACAGGATCAACTGCAAAGCATATTGGAATTAATAAGCAAGTTCTTAGATAAGGTTATAGTCATCTCATAAGGACAAGCTTACCTGTAGGGCTCCACCGCTGGAAGTTGAGAATGGAAGGGCTTGTGCTGTTATGCCTAAAGAGAGGGAGGTATGATCTTCTAAAAAATTTGGGTATCCAGTTGAAAGCATATGATATCGCACACAAGAGAAGTATAACTGATATCAAAAGCAAAAGAAGAAGAACAGCTGGATTTGTGCCTGCATGTAATATGTTATAACCATGAAACTCTGTTTTTTAGAGAATGCTTCTCCAGCCTCCAGTAAAGCAACCCCCAGGGTCCAAGTGATGCTACCAGATCCAATGAGAACTTGGTTATCTATGATGTGCAGCCCATCTCTTAACAGTGATACAATGTATGGGGCCCTGAAGCAGTACTGTTCGATAAAAGGCTGTGGAACAACACTATTCTTTGCAACTTCCCATGTTTTTTCACAAAATTCATGACCCACCTGTAGCACATCATCTAGGGTAGCATCAGAAGTCAAGTTGAAGAAACGATATACCACAAAGAAACCAGACATGGCATAGAACTGCCCACGTGGTAGAGGTAAGTTTTCAGTAAGGGCACAAGGTCTTAATTCACAATCAATTCCAGAACTTCTGTTTAACCATTCAGACAGATTGACTGTTGCTTTTGCAAGTGCACTGCAATCTTCCCACTGAGGGGCACCAATCAACTCAACAGGCACACCTGGTTTTCCTTTTCCGGTAGTTTTGCCTCCAGTCACAGGACTTCCATTTTGGTTTAATACACCACACTGGGAACATATATATTCCTCTCTATAACCTGTCTGCAAGCATGGATGTCTAAGCTCTAGTTTGGCATTATTTAAGCTAGTTGTTCCTTGCAATCTTAGAAGATGAGCCACTGACTTATCAAATGCATCATTTAGGCCATATCCTGAAAGAGAATATGCACTCAGATGATGGTTGACCACTCCTATGTTCAAATCTATACTGGTCTCATCATATATGTGATTTCCAGTCTCGAATGTCACTTGCAACGATGAACCACCCAGATCAAGGGCGCCATATGTTTCTTTAGCCAATGATGAACCTAACATACCCATATGATAGTTCAGAGCTATCCATCCATAATACGCTTCCTCCATGCCTGTAATAATCTTAACCCAGTCTCTCTGGCACAAAAATGACGACTTCTTCAGAATAGACCATGCCGTCTCCAGAAGCCACTCTGAATCAGAGTCTGGTAGCCTACGAACACCGGCAGTAGCAAATAGAAAGAGAGAGGTACGCTTGTGAGCATGTTTGGGTATCTGCCTCTCTGCCCACTGCAGAAGTGGCTTTATAGCAGCCTTTAAGCCAGACTCATTGTGTACGAGTTTACCAAAACCAGGCTCAGTTTCCATCCGCTGATAAGCACGGGCATTCTGTGTGGTAGACTTTTTCTCCGGACTTTCAGGTAAAGATCTCAAAACAAAGGGTAAACTTCTATGGTCTAAACTATGAATAATCGACCACTCATAAACAAAAACTCTAGTGCCGGTGCTTCCACAATCAAGAATCACTAAATATTCTGATGCTTTAGGTGACAAAGAACCATTATAATATCTTAAGGATATATAAATCAATAATAATAACAAGAGAAGGCCAACAAGACTTATCAAACTTGCTCGTATCCATTTCTTCCATGTGGGTGGGGTTGTTGGTGTGGACTTCTCCTTTGAAAAGCTTAATGCAGCACCTTCTCTTGTAAAACACGAAGAGGTTTGTTATGAATATAGCTCTTATTGAACTCAAGGTCAAAATCACCTGTCCCTAGCTCTGCTTTAGTAGATGTTGAGAAATCTTGGAGAGAGGAGGAAAGTCGCATACTGGTTTCTTTCCAGGATAAAATGAAGCCAAACAATAATTATAGCCTGCCAGCGATACAATTAACATCTACCACGTTGCGGATGAACTGTCATAAATAAAATTTTCTAGCAGGGATTGCTGTTGTATCACATTCGGCTGCAGAGTCTTGCCTTTGCTAATAAATGTTCAATGCAAAGCCAGAAACCCAGTTGAGTGCATATCTGAGACGTATCTGGAAACAAATATGAGAACAAGATCAATACGTTCATTTCTACCCTGTCTCCCTAGTCAGTGCAGAACTAGCAACTCTCTCAGCTGACGAGACTGAGATGCAATCCTGCAAATACTGTTAACAGTAAGTAACATGTCACCTCAATTGGTCAATATAAACCCCAAAAGCTCGCAAAATACCAGTTATGTAACAAGGGGAGAAAAAAGACCATGAATATTAATAGCAGAATTTCTTCACTTAAAATGCATTCAGTAATCATGTATATGAACAGAAACAATCCAAAACCAGAAAAGTAGAGGTCAATAAGACTGCTATAATTAACATGCAGAAAGAAAAATACACACTTCAGCTCCTGTATCAGAAGAAAAAAGAGCTCATTTCAACATTTAAGAAATTGCTTGAATGGAGGAAAGCCAACTGACTAAGAATTGTGAATTGTAGTCACTTAGAGATGTGGATATGACATCTAGTACAAATACAAAATCAAAATTGCGATGGTTAAAGGGACAACGCTTTCATAGTACTACGTTAAATAGGTTATCCATGAAGTTGAAGGGAAAATCTAGAAAGACAACCGTAAGCTGCATAATCAGCCATTCTCTATGGGTCAGAATGTTCAGTAATTAATGAATGACGCATCCAAAAAAAGAGTAAATGAAATGACAATGTGAGATGGTTGGAAAGAAATACAATAGTGAAAGTTAGGATAATAAAAAACAAATGGATTCTACTAAAGAAGAATAAATATATGTTTGGTAATATTAGAATAGATTTTTCTACTATCATAATTTTGTATTCTCCTAGTCGACTCCTATTAGGACATGTACTAGTTTTATCCTATAAATAAACGACCACACCCTTAGTTGAGGGTGTACCGTCTTCTCCCCATCTTCTTCATCTCAACGTTGTATCAGAGCTTAGGCTTTGTCTCAAAACAATAAAACATTTTTCCCTTCTACTAGTTCTCTCTTTTTTTTTTAAATTCTTTCTTTTCTTGTCTCTTCTTTTCTCCTTTCCATTCATTTTGTATCCTAACTTTCGTTGTATCTCTATCCAACATCTTATGTTGTCATTTCATCTACTCTTTTTTAGGATGTGTCATCCCTTAAGTACTCAACATTCTGACCCAACGCCCGTCTTTCAAGATTTCCCTTCAACTTCGATAGTAACCTATGTAACATAGTACCCTAAAAGTGTTGTCCCAAATATATATTTATTCTACTCTATAGATTCATAAGAAGTTGATGTGGCCCAAGAGGATGATTTTGAGCTGACTTAAATTCTTTAGGCACAATCCACAGACTGAAGAACATACACATGTTAGGAGTAATAGGCAAGCATTTGAAAAAGCAGCACTAAGTAGAGATAGACCAAACAAGCATGGATTAAGGTAGTAGGGGAAAAAATTGTAGTAGCTAATTTAACAAAGAAGGTCGCTATATAGTTCAAAGGAGTTTACCCTCACAAGAGTTGAATGAAAGATAGGATTCGTGTAGCCAACCCACAAAAGGTTCCTGATAAAGACTGTCGTTAGGATTTGTTGTTGTTAGTGCTGTATCATGCATGAATACTAGGATAGCCAAAGATGCTCCTTTATGATTAATACTAGCAAGGAGCTTTCAGAGCTTAACCAATGTTCGGAACAAGTTCCTTAAATCTATACTAATTCATCACAAATCCCCAGCGAGGTAAGCTATTTTTTTCTAATATAATCATGGAAAGAAATGTATATAAGGTTCATTCTTTATATACGGATTAATTAAGACCCATATTAGGATTCTGTGAAATTCAACAAGACCAGACATTTTTATACCTTATGATTTTAATCCACATCCAAACTCCTCCTTGCTTCGATTCGGCTAAGTTATATAAAATATATGATAACTTCAAGCTAAAATTATAACAATAACGAGGAAAGTGAAAGAAGGTACATGCTTGATCGTATCATAGAAACAATAACTACAAAATTCCTTCTAAGAAGAGCATTTGAAATCAAATATAAGACACACTTCAAAGACAACTAAAATCTATACTTCAAACAAGACATGTCTTCTTGCATCAAAATAGTCATAATACGTAATTTCATAAATGATTTGACCAAAAATACATGCTTCTTTTGAATCTTTCATTGGTGAAAATAATACATATCCCAACATACAAATGTAGTTTCCTAGTGTGTACTAAAAGACTGCACTTAATTTCACAAAAAAATGCCCATAATTGACCTCCACATTGTTAAATTGGCATGCACAGAAGACACTGCTTCTACTCTCAAATAAATAAAATCTGAAAGGTACAGTTTTAGTGCTCTTCTAATCTGTCTGTATTCAGTTACAATAAATTCACAAACTCAGCAGACCAACACATGCAAGATCTAGAACAGAACAGATCAGCACAATTATCTAAAAAATTTAAAAGAAAACACGACCTAAATCAGCTTAGATCTAAAAAATTAAGATCTCACCGAGTTTTCAGAAAGTGAACTGATCTTGATCCATAACGCGAGATCCCACCCACAGGCCCTCGAATCTGTGGCATGCATCGGCTAATCAAGATCGAGATCCAAGATTACTAAAAAGAGGCGATAAAGGATTGGAAAAAGAAAAGTAAAAGGGATCAAGAGATAATAAGTTTCTTGATATCCCTATCTATCACTGATGCTTGACTCAAGATTCTGGAATCGGAGATTAATTCGAAACAAATAGGGGGTAAAGGGTTGAAAATAGAGGGGAGAGTACCTAGATCTCAGCATCAAATTTTCTTCCTTTTTATTTTTTTTTCCCTTTTAACTTTTGGAGAGAGACTGAGATCGGAAGGGGATTTTGTGAAGAGTGAGGGCACACATTAAATGCTCAATTTTTTACACCACTTTTTCCAACTTTATCCCCAAAACAAACGAAGGCAAAAAACAAAATGTAAAATGGCATCAGGGGCAAATTTGTCCATCCATGCAAAAAACCATCTACCTTTTTATACAACTATATATAAAGGAGTCACCTTTAAATATGAAACTGATATCAATATGTTCATTTGAATACCATAAATGCATTAACTGACTTTTAAGTGAAGTTAATGTGTTTTCCTTTTCTGTAATTAGTATTGTTGGTCTAAAGTCCATTTCCTAATGTTTTAGCAAAAGATTGTAACCTTCAAATTTCAATCCCAGGAGCAATCACTAATAAATAGTTCAATAACCACCATCAGTAAACAGTAAAATGTGTATGGAAATAACTCCCAAAAGGTTGAGCATTGATCTCTGAAATAGTTTCGGACGTGACAAAACTACACCAGGGAACTGTAGAATAAAAAGACGCTTATTAGGAAGAACAAAGAGGAAAGAAAAAAAGAACATCATGATCTCAATGGAAAACATAATAGTAAAGGTAGATATGATGTAGATGGAGAACAGGAGGATATAGTTTGATGTGGAGATCGGAGTTTGCAAACAAAAGACATCAAAGAGAAGGCACCAATCAATGTGGGGAGCACGTGGAGACTAGAAAATAGAGAAAAATAGACCAACAAGCCTGAGTGTAGGAAGGACAAAAGATACTCAACAAAAGATACTCAAAGTTGAGATAGATAAATATAATAGGAAGGAACCTCATATAAAAGATAACAGGAATTGACACACAAATATTAACAACATTAGAATGGTACAGTGATACACGCTTCTTCACGAGAAAATTAATAGAACAAGGATGGAGAGGTCTAACTATGTTCAATTTTAGACTTACTTCTGCAGTTTCCAATTTTTGATAAGCACGCTAACAGATATAACTTTATTTTGGCACTTTATTTATACAGGTGACGGACATTGGTGTAGGATGAAGTTTCCAATTAAGACTACTTACAGGTGGGAATTGTAGAGTGGAGGATAAGGTTCTCCTATGGACCACTCATGATGAAACTCTTCTATCCTCCGCTCTACAATGCTCATCTGGACTAGAAGACAGGGCCTCTTTCTAGCATGGTTCAAAGTCGCGGTCTCAGCTGCCGACTCGGAGGGCACCGTTCCACATCGGTCTCGACGTCGCGGAACAGACTCGGGCGATGCGCACAAAACAAGTCATAAAAAGCTCAAAAATTTTTGAAAAAATCATGTCAAATCTTAAAAAATGGTAGACATCAAAATTGATGAATAATATGTCAAACAAATTTGTTTTGAGGGATAATTGGGGAAATATGATGATTTGTGATTTGAGGGGTAAATTTAAGAAAGATAATGATTTGAAGGTAAATTTTTATATATGAAAGATTTGAGGGGTAAAATGAGAAAAATCTAAAATATATATATAAGAGAGAGGGGAGAGAGATTCGATCAGATCTCTCCCTCCCCCCGCCGATCTCTCTCCCTCTCCCCCTCCGATCTCTCTCTCCCCCTGTTCTCTCTGGCTGAAGGCGACGCAAACGACGGCCTGGAGGCGGCGCGGCCGAGAGGCGGGGAGAGAGAGATCGGAGGGGGGGAGAGATCAGAGGGAGAGAGAGAGAGCTGACTGGAGGTGGCAGCCTGGAGGCGGGCGAACAACGCGAGCGAATAGCGATCGGTAAGGTTTTTTTTTCTTTTTTCAACACCGACTCGAAGGTGACTCGCTTGAATCGGCCAAGTCAGGCCGATTATTGTCGCGAGTCAGCCGAGTCGGGGCGGAGTCGAGGCCGAGTCAGTCAACCCCTTTCAGAAAGGGCGACTCACGGATCGTTCTCAGAATGGCAAGCGTCGTTCCGGATACGACTCGGCCGAGTTTTTGAACCCTGCTTTCTAGAGGTGGAGTTGTAATTTGTTTTTATTCTTTTTTTTCCTATTGCTACTGAGCAGCATTCCTTTTCCTCAGAAAAGAAATAGTTACATGGCCCATCTTAAAGTTCTAACATATCTCTTTTAAAATATCTTAACTAAACTCAAAAACACACCTTTCTTAAAGGATCCTAACTAAAACTTATAAAACTAAATTAGTTGACTAATATTTAAATAAACTAAGATTGCATGAGTCTAATGATCTTGATTATTCTTTAAAAAATTATAATTAAGATTAACAAGCTCTAATTAGTTTAGAGATAAAAAATCACCTTGACCCTACAGTTATATACAACAAAATCACCTTGACCCTACATTTATATACAACGGTATCATCAAAGTCTTAAGTCTTGTATGCCTTTCTTCTTTTCAAAAAACCTACATTAATATACGATAGTCTCATTGAAATCTTAAGTCTTCTATGTCTTTCTTCTACTAAAAGAAAAAAAATCTTAACCATTCATTACATGTATAATGACTCCCAATATCCAACAAGATCTTTTAGAGGCCTTTCTCTATTAATAAAATATATGTTATTGTGTGTATTTTCTACCGGATAAGCATGAAAATGGACATCTTGCATTCAAACTAATCTCAAATCTGAATCAATACTATTTAAGATTTTTATCAAAATTGTGTGCATGTGTGTGTTTATTTATATAAGCTCAAAAAATACTCAAAAACTTGAGAAGCACAATTTTGTTTATAAGGCCTTCTAGACAGCATATGTGCATTAAATCTCTAGACCTTATGCATCTAAACAATTAATGGGTAATAGTTCTTTTAATTTGCAAATTTAACTTTTAATAATCAAAGGAAACATGTTTACATATGCCTCAAGAGTTCACTTTTGATTATCACCCTAAATGTCGCCATAAATTAAAATTACTTTGGAGAAAACTTCAATGGAAATATAGTTTCACGTGTATTACATTTATAGGTATAGTGCATATGCACAAACTCATACAACATTCCAAAAGCATATGTTAGTGAAAATTACAATATTATGTTTATATCCCTCTAATAAAAGCTAAGATTTATGTAACACTTATTTTTATATCTAAGAACCAACATTTTGCAGGTAAGCCCAAAATAAAAAGAACGATATCATTTTCAATTACAGTTAGGCTCCAATATTAAAGCTCATGGGCTTTAGTCATGACTAAAGTTGGAAATTTTCTTCCCAGCGGATATGACAGAAAATATTTAAGAAGGCAATGATACAGATGAAAATAACTGCTGCTTTTTTTTTCTAAAGGACCTAGCCTATGCTTTGCTAGTTTGCTCCATGTGTCATTGTTTTAGTGGTCACATCACGTATTTGTCCCACCTTTATGGTACTATTGGCATTATTTATTTATTTTTACAAATGGGCATTCCAGGAGAACCCTATCCTCTTTCTATTTCATCCCCGTAACTTGCTTCACTTTCTTCTTGCAACCTCTCTGAAGTTTGCAGCATCCATGTTGATGATCTCTGGTGTGAATATGTAAACTATTCTTCTCATTGTCTTTGATTTCAAAATAGTGTAAGAATCTTTTCTCATGGTAGGTCGCGGCCCTTGTCAGCCTAGCCTCATAGGCCTTTGAGAATCTGTACCATTAACTAGAGATGCAACTACCTTCTTGGTTTTTAGTTTCTTCCGCTCGGGTGGCGCCTAAAAGTTGATAATATTCTTTAGTGTAGAAAGGTGTGAGGGAAAAGGTGAGGAAGGAACAGTATCTCGTGCAAGCAAGGGCTGGATTGGTATGTGACAGACAAATTGGGAGGAAGAAAAGGTCAATATAAATGCATATGCATCTAAGTGTGAAAAAGGGAGTTTTCCTCTTTGGGGCCATTTGGTTAAAGGCGGAAGTGAGGAAATGAGGAAGTAGTAATAGTTTCCTTTGGAACTTGAGAATTAGTTAGCAAGTTTTCTAGTGTTTGGATGTTGGGGAAGTGTGGTTTGGAAAATGTTATGTCTTTTCTGGTATTTGGATGGTAATATGAAAATGAAAGTAGAAAAGTTGACCACAAAGTTGACTGCAAAATAATATTAAAATAAAAATTAATTATAAAAAATTGGACTGTACTTAGAATGCAAGTGAGATTTATATGACCACAAAATTAACTGTTTTGAGCTACAACTTATTATAAATGAAATTTATATAATCACAAAATTAATTGTAGCACCTTAGAAGTGGGGAAATGGTTGTGTAAAATAGAGGTGTAAAAGGAAAAGGGAAAAGGAAAGGGGTTTTCCCATTTTTCTTTTCCGGTGTTTGGATGGACAATGGAAGTAGGAAATGAGGCCTCCCACTTCCTCACTTCCCTATGCATCCAAACAGCCCCTTTGTTCATGCATGTAGAAGTTTTCCTTCTTTCTTTCCCAGTGCGTGACTATGGTTCTCTTCTTTGTCCCAGCTTATCCTTTTTGTTAACAAAATGAAATTTGAACAAGTAACTTTTATGGACATTCCACTCTCAAAACAAGAGAGCCTTATCAACAATGACCAATCAAATCTTACTACCTAAATTGATTCTTCTGCTAAACTAATTTATAAAAATAATAACCTATTAGTAAACAAATAAGGATTCCTAAAAAAGAACCCTATATAAACAAGATTGACCAGAACACAACTAATATCTAATTAGATATCTTCATAAACTAATATTTAAAAAAGATTGGTAGGAGAAAAAGGATCCTTGTCAGAAAGAATTTAAGGGAAAAACTTATCAACAGTAATAAGTCAAATTTTACAAATGAATCAAGTTCAAAAGCTTATGCAGATTCTCCTCCTAGGATAAACTATAAAGTTCCACAGGCACGCACTTTTCCTATACAATATTACATGACGTATAGATGAGAAATAAATATGTGTGCTTTAGTCAATACTCTCTAACATACAAGGTTAAACTCAGAATCTGGGTGATTTTTAGCAAAATTACCTTGTATTCAGAGAAACTGAAACTATCATCATGACTCTTAAATACAATCTCAGCGGGGGTTTGAAATAACCCAACATGTGATTCTATAACATTTCTATTTATCTATATATAATTCTAAATACTGGACAATACTAATTGTTGTAATTTGGCACCAGATCGGACCTGTATCGGATCTCCAACCTAACCTGAACACAGACCAACCAAACCCCCAACTCAATGGAGATTTTGGTGGAGATATCTAAGGGTCGAGATTTTTTTTTTTTTTTTATTTTTCTTTAGGGAAAGGATGGGGCCTCAAACTCGAAAGCCCCAGCCTACATTCATTGCTTCAAATTGTTGTGTGCATTCAGCCAGAACTATATCCCCAACATTTGTTTGATAGAATTAATACTAATATAGTTACATATAATTAGTAACACACACACACAAAGAAGACAACCAGAGAGGGGAAGGGGACGTTGATCAGGATTCGTTTTCAAATGTTATCGTCTGACATTGACGTGCATAAAAAATTTATTAAGAGATCAATCAAGAAAACAAATGCCAAAGTGACAAACAACGACAGTTTTGGATACCCGGAGAATTTAAATCTCTCTAAGAATCTAACACTTTCGGATCAGGAGCAAAGAAGATTAAAAAAAATATTTTACAGTAGCTACTGAATTTTATCGACAGAGCCTCAATCGCTGTATTAAACATTGAATCTGATCTACAAAACTCCCCAAATAGGCTAAATATCAGAAAACTTGATGTAATTTCAAGGGCTGAGAGAGATGGAGCGTCACCGTTGAAGAGGATCGAGCTTTTTCTCCAGCGATAGAGGTTCAGGCGTGGGGGCAAAGATCGACGAGGATCGATATCTTGGGAAATTGGATCTGAATCAGACCTCAACTGCAATCGATGAATAAATCAAAGAGTTCAAATATTTGGGGTTGGGGGGCTGAGCTGCTTACTGTATGTAGACAATTTGGGGGCTGCCCATGCTAGAGAGAGAGAGAGAGAGAGAGAGGCGGAGAGAATTTTAGGGCTGGCTCGGTCTTCGGACGATGCTGATACTTGGGCGTGTGTACACGGAAGCGAGATAAAAACTGAGAAATGGAAAGTGAGAGTGAGAAATGTGAGAAGTAGAGTGGAAAATTGAAATGTGTGAAAATATTTTTTTTTTTTAATTGTGTTTGGTTATAATGTCAGAGTATAATTGAAAAAATAAATTGTATTTTTTGATATTTGATCAGTAATGTGAAAGTAAGGGCCTGTTTGTTCCGTTGCAAAACGTCGCAAGTCGTAAGTCGTAAAATGAGAATGGAAAAAATGAACTGTAGCAGAGAAAATATATTGTGTTTTACGGTGTTTGGTTGATAAAGTAGAGTGTAAATGGAAAAGTATATTGTGTTTTACGGTGTTTGGTTGATAAAGTAAAAGTGTAAATGATAAAGTATATTGTGTTTTACGGTGTTTGGTTGGTAATGTAAAAGTGTAAGTGGAAAAGTTGACCACAAAATTAACTGTAGCAGTAATTTAAATATTATAAATACTATTAAATTAAATCTACTATTACAAATTAAATTGTATTAATAAATTTGAGATAAAAAATTAATAATCTTAATATTTTATTTATAACAATAATATTAATAAAATATTAGTAAAATTAGTAAAATATTACTACAATATTAACTAAATAAGTAATTATAAAATTTTAAGAAAATCTAAAGAAACTGAATAAAATTTTAAGGATACTAATAAAACATAAATATTAAAAAAATCTTAAGAAAATTAATAAAATATAGTTATAATATTATAATATTATAAAATACTTAAGATTATTATAATATTAAATTTTATGATAATAATATCGTAATATTATAAAAATATAAAATTAACAAAGTAAAATATAATTATAAATTTAATAATGAAATATTATTATGATATTATTATAATGAATTATTACAATATTAACATAATAAAATATTAATATAATTTTAAAGTATATTATAATATTAATAAAGTAATTATTTATATTAAGAAATAAATAAATTAAATATATAATAATTTTATATTAAAACACATTATTGTTATATTAATAAAATATTAAATTTAAATAAAATAATAAGAAAATTGGTGTAAATATTAATAAGTAATAAAATATTAAATAACAATATTAAATTATATATTAAATTAAAATAATAAAACAGTAAATATTAAAACAATCTGAAAAATAATAATAAACTAAAAAATACCAGTATAAAATAATTCGGTAAGAAATTAAACACTATTAAAAATATTAAAAATATTAAATATTTAATAATATTAAATTATATATTGATTATCAAGTAACTGCTTTGGCACTACGAATGTATTACAAGTAGAATTTACATGACCACAAAATTAACTGTAGCAGTTGCAAGTGGGAAAATTTGAGTGTAAAAGTGAGATTTATATGACCACAAATTTAATTGTAGCAACTGCAAGTGGGAAATGAGAGTTGTATTTTGCGAAATGTTTTTCAACGAAACAAACAGCTGAAAATGGAAAAGAGTTTTACGACTTGCGGTTTTGCGGCGTTTTGCGGGGAAACAAACAGGCCCTAAAAATAAGAAAGTTGTTCACAAAAATAATATTAAATTAAATATTATTTTTGTACTGACATTTTTGAATTGTAATCAGACTGCAAGTGAAATTTACATGACATTAAAATTTGATACATTAAGTTATAACTTATTACAAGTGAGATTTATATGACCACAAAATTAACTATAGCACACTGAAAGTGGAGCGTAAAATAGAGGTGTGAGAAGGAAAAGGAGAAAAAAATAGTTTTCTCATTTCTCATTTCCAGCTCAAAACAAACAGAGAAAGCGGGAAATGAGTTTTCACACTTCTCGTTTTCTTTCCACTTTCATGAATCCAAAGACGACAGTAACGAACTGACCCATAGTAATGTCACACTGACGTGCATACTCATTTGATATGCGCCCATTTTAAATGTATCCAATGAGCAAATTGAGAGATGACTTGTTCAAGTTTGAGGGTGTGTTTGTTTCACTGTAAAAGTCCGCATGTCGCCAGCAGCAATTGCGACTTACGACTCACAGTGTTTGGTTGGACCATAAGTCGTAAAATACACTTTATCCCAATTATGACCCACTTGTAATACAAAAAGTTAATTTTGTGATCATGCAAATTTCATTTACAATCATTTACAGTGCAAACAATTAATTTTGTAGTGATGCAAAATTTGTATTGCGGAGAGTTAATTGTAATTATATTAATATTTTTTTATTATTATATTAAATTTTTTAGATTACGAGAAATTATTTTTTAATATTAGATTACATATAATTATTAGATTAAAGTTTTATTAATAATTCAATAATTTTAATATTAGATTTTTTATTTACTAGGTTAATATTTTTATTAATAAATTAATATAGTGTATTTCACTTAATTTTAATTCTTACTTTATTTATACATCAATAATATTTAATATAAATTTAATAAGTTTTGATTATTAGATAAAAATTTTAATTGTTTAATAATTAATATATTTTAAATTTTTAATTTACTAATTTATTATTTTTAATTATTTATTATTTAATATATTATATTTTTAATAAATTTAACTTAACTTTAACTATTTTGATTATTTAATTTATTTTTATTTAATTAATTAATTTTACATTTTAAATTTTTATTATTTAGTTATTTTAAACTATTTAATATTTATTGTTTTATAGTTTTAATTATTTAATATCTAATATTTAATATCTTAAATTATATTTATTATTATACTTTCTTTTTATTTTTTATTATTTATTTTAATTTCGTTTATTTTTTTAAAAATCACCAAACAGTTGATTTTGTGACTAACTTTTTCACTTACGACTTACACATTACGACAATCAAACACCGTAAATCACATTACATTTTCTCATTTACAATTATACATTACCTACCAAACACCGTAAAACTTACTTATATGTAACTCACTTATAACTGTAAAAGAACCCTAAGTGGAGAAAATTATTGTGAATATCTTGTTTTGTCACTGTTAAGTCATTTGAAATAGACCAAGTTACTCCTCCTTACACACACATACTACTCCTTACACACACATACACATATACATACATGTACATATAAAGGGACCACTCTATTCTTAAGTTCAACTTTCTAGGTTTGTTTATTTAAACTTTAAGAGTATCTCCAACCGGGCTGCAAATCACCAATTTGCAGCCCAACGCAGCTCCACATGGAGCTGTATTTTTGGCTCCAAATCGGAACAAGCCTATAAAAACGTCCATATTTGGAGCCTCCAGAGGCTTCAAATATGGAGGGGCCTCCATTTTACTGTTCATCCCGTTTTATTCCCATTTTATCCCTTCAACAATATTCAACTTTTTATTTTTCCCCCTTGTATCCTAATTAATTCATATATTAGTTACTTAAAACCAATATAAATCTAACTCTATTAATTAATTTTTAACAAAAATTATAAACATTGAAAAGGTCTCATTGATGCCTTCAAAATGAGACTAATATTGAATAATATTGATTGAAACATAAAATTAGAAGTGATAAATTAATTAAAAATGATAATTAATTATATTATTCAATTATTTTTTATAATTTCTAAGTAAAAAAAAAATATAAAAACAATAATTAAAAGGGACTCCTAAAATGAAAGAGCGTGGTTGGAGCGCAGCCCTTCTATTTTAGAATATTCTACAGAATATTCTCCAAAGTGGCTGCATAGTGCAAACTGCAGCCACCCAGTGGAGATGTTTTAAGCCCATCGAGCCCGAACTCGGCCCTCTTTTGGAACTCGCCGCACCGCCGGCGACGCAACTCGCTGCATCGCCGCCTAGGCCGAAAACAGCTATCTTCTCCGGTGAGAGGTAACTGTTGATTTCGTAGTGCCTTTTGAAGTTCTTCCCAATTTATTTATTTTTAATAATTTTAGCCTCCAATCTCTCCTCCTACTCCTCTATTCTTCTCTGCACATTTGTCGAGTCTGTGCTTCTCCCCCTTCTCTTTTCCCCAATTTTGTCTATTTTTTCCCCTGATCATTTTGGATTTTCCTTGATTTTTGCATTTAGATGTCTAAAGCTGAGAACTTTGTATTCTATGTCCTCAAGTATTTGTAAGTAACTATGCAGGTGCCAGGAGGTATTATTTACACCGAACAACTTCCGATTACTACTATTTTTCAACAATGACAAGCAAGATTTGCATCTGGAAAGGTAAGCCAAATGTAGTAAATGACAAGGCTTATGGTAACTCAGCATTTGTTCATTTATACGCTCAATGACATCTAGCAATTTGCTTACGATTAAATTATTCAAATAGCATCTTATTGTTTTTGAAATCATGGCAGTCCTTTCTTCTTACATAATGTACGTTCGACCTTGTTCAACATCTAACCGATTGAGTATCATCAAAGGATTCAAATTGCATTTGTGTTGTTGCTTCCATTTGTAGCAACCATTTTCTTCTTCCATAGTGCACTTTCAACCTGTATGAACTTCAAAACAGAACAAAAAGTCATGGGGCAAAAAGTAAACATATTGGGTATTGTTGATTGTAAAGATCAAAGTTTGAACTGGGGATTTGATGTTGCTTTTCAAAGAGCGATTGTTGGAAGTGTTTCTGGGAATGCCAAAAGAATTTTGGTCTGGAGTCATCAATCCAAACAAATCTCTGTTTATGACCAGAAGGCACACAAATTTTCACCTACACTTATAACTGAAGTCTCAGTGACCATTGAAGCATTAGACAAGATTAATGACTTACCTTCATGGCAGTCAGTGTTTTCTAAATCTTAAATCGATAGGTGGAAAGAAGAGCATCAAGATTCTCTGATGCCTTGAATTGGTCATGACCTTGGGTTGACCATGAAGATACCTAGATCTATACATAGGTGTTGCTTGCTCATTTGTTTTGTTCTGCCTCAGTTAGGGAATTGCTTTGAGACTGCGGAATCTATATAAACAGTGTGGACTTTGTCCGAGTTAACTTCATCAAGTGAATTGCTGGTTGATAACTCATGCAGGCCTGAAGCTTTTTAACATTTTTGAAGTGTCTATATAGAAAACAATACATATGAAATAGCCAAATATCATAGGCACACAAGAATCATGGTAGTTAAGGCATCATCATCATTCTTGAAGGATTTGGCCTTGGGTGTGCTGTGGCATGCTTGCAGGAACAATGATACATTTAGGAGAATAGTTGACATGACTGGGAACATTCCACACAAGCAATGAGTTATTTGCATGCTAAATAATGGGTCACTCGTGAACCGTATTCCTTCAACTTGTGGACAAGCGGAATGAGTCATGTTCTAAAAGACTAGACCCTTTATGTATTGTGACCTCCATTACTTCTCGTGTAGGCATGCCATAGGCGTCCAATTGGTGTTAGCATTCCCTGGTTTGGTGCCTGCCTAGGGTCTAAAGCTTATGTCTACAGTTGCATATAAGATTTATAGTTGTTGTGCCCTGGATATAAGTTCCATGTCCACTTTCTACCTTACTGGAGAGAACCAACGTCTAGAAATCTTGAAGTCCCAAGTGGATACCAAAGATCTTTAAAGTTTTCCTTAGTTGGAGGCCTTAGGACTCCATGATCTTCTTGCTTCTTCATTCCTTTTTCTTTACCCTGCTAGGAAGGATCTCACCCCATGTTTTTGAATTCTAAGGAGGTTTACATTAGAATTGATTTTTAAATTTGTATCTCATTATTGTGGTAGGTTTTCTTTCTTTAAATCTTGGATTTCTAAATATTTTAGATTGTTTTTTATTCTACCAGTTTGGTCTATATTAGCTTTAGGAACTTCCTCTTGGTTGGGTTATTCTGAAAGCTTCTTGGGCTCTTAGGCTATATATATTCTTTAGTCTTTCCCGAGGTACTTGTGGACACTGCCATTTCTAGAACGGCTGTAAGCCTTGCTTGGTTTTGGCCTTGTTCAGTTTAGAACCTACTTGACCTCAGGATAAAACCATAGAGAATAATAGGTATTCTCTTCAATAAAAGAGAAATTTGTGAATACTTGTGAGCATTTTCATATCCTCCTATACACAGGTCCCTGGATGTAAATCCATGTGACTGAAATTGGCTGCTTTTGAGCCGAATACACTGTAAAGAGTTTTTTTTTTTTAAATTACTTAAAAGAAGGCTGTTATGGTGCTGGAGAATGCTTTTAGTGATTTAATGGCTGTCTGATGTTCCTCAAAAGTTTGTGCATGGACATTATAGTACAGAACTTTGCTTGAAACCCATGTAAGCAAACTTTGCTTGGAGATCATGTATTTTGGAGACATTTGTTGTCCTAATAAGCTAACGTCTGTCTTGACCCATGGATTCTACTACATGAAGGGATTAACAAAATTAGATTAATCACACTTTATTTCTAACGCCAAGCCCCCTTCACCCCAAGTTCATTACACGATGCCATTACAACTATCAAAACCTCTAATTTGTTAAGAAGCTCTAAACATGGATTACTAGTGATGTATTTTTCGCTACCTAATCAGGCTTCTTACAAAGGGTTCTTATGTTGACATTTATAGTTTCTATAGTACTAAGTATTACAATGTCTTGTATCCATGTCTATTAAGAATTCTGTTAGAATTGGAGAATAGACAACTTACCTTAGGTTGGGATTATCCTCTTCTTTATGTAGATGAAAGACAATAACAAAGTACAAGAATACTCTTACTTGTTACACACGCTAATACTCTCTCCAAGCTGGAGCATAAATATCAACTATGCTCAGCTTGTTACAAAGAATAAAAAAGATCTTATCTCTCAAACTCTAGATGGTATGACATCGAGAGTTTGTTTAATGAAACACTGAGAAAACATTTATAACTGCTAAAAAACAAATACTGTATTGCTAATCTGATGCCAAAATGTTGGACCATTGATGTCGAAGTTGCCAATTAGATCAAGCCAAGTCTGAGTCAAATCGAACACTTATACGAAGACTGTACGGAAAGTTAAATATTCATCTCCTTGGATACGATTAGGATTTTATAGTTTTTCAAACTCAGTAGAAGCGGAGATTTTGAGATCCATAAACTGAGGAGAACAAGTGGTTTTGAGATCCTCAAACTCAGTAAAGAAAGAGGTTTCGGGAGAACTTTAAACTCAGTAGAAGAGACCCCAAGGAACACACACAGACTTCTCCCATATCATATAGTTCTTCCTAGTGAGTATGACAATAGTAATCTGAACTCCCATGAGATCATGTACATCTTTGATCTGAGCTACATGATTAGACGAAGACCCAACTAAAAAGCAGAAAAGCTAGATATAGAAGAGTAAGAACAAGATCAGGTAAATCTTAGTAAATCAGGTCAGAAATAAGGGATCATGTCAGAGGATAAAAACAAGACGAACATGAAAAAATAAGATAAAAAATAGAATAAAATAAGGTATGGAGAGGTCAGATGGGTGCGGCTATGGCTTTGGAGGTTGTAGAAAGGGGCAACTAGATTATTGTTTTCTTTCTCTAGATGAGATCAGCTCAACAGATCTGATTTGGAAGAAGAATAGAAGAGGGAGGAAAGAATGAGATGGAGAAAGAAGAGGGAGATGGCATGTGGCGTTGGAGATGGTGGCGGTTGAGATTTTTTCTTATGATATTGGAGATGGCAGTGATGTTGGAAGTTGATGGAACATGGAGGCACAAGTGGTGGAGGAGGGATCTCATGATACCTATAGGCATTACTCTTATATCATGTTAGAGTTGGAGAGTGGACAACTTGCCCTAGCTTGAGACTGGCCTTTTATTTACATAGATGAATGATAACAACAAAGTACAAGAATACTCTTACTTGTTACACACTCTAATAAATTCTTTTTGAATCTATTGTTTCTTAGGAAGCACATAATATGCGTACTTGAGTTGATTTAAAGCGAACAATTGCATAAAGGAATTATACACTGTCAATGACGCATGATGGTTGCTAATGATAAATTAATTAAATTTCAATATCTTTGTATTTGTGCTTGCATGCTTGAAAGGTTGTGCTTGCACACGCGCGGGGTGTGCATGTGTTTGGTGGGGGGGGGGGTAGGAGTTGGAACTTAAATGGAAATTCATTTCTATTCAAATTCAAGTATAAAAAATGGAAAATCCTCTCTGTTAAACTTGATCTATCATGCAGTGTGTTTAAAAACAAAAAATCAAGTGACTGTGTGTTTTCTTACCTAGCGGTGTATTTCAAGCTGTACAAAACAGATGAATGAAAATAGCATGTTGCTTAGATCTATAATTTAGGCATACAAGTTCTTGATCCAAATATTTGATTAGTATCTAAATACTTAAAAGCCCCATACACACCAACTTTACTAGATATCAAGCATTCTATACCGTAAAACTAAACAACTTATCATTTTCAACGGTTTATTTTGTTCCTAGTTTATGCATAGGCAAGAAGACTCATATTTACTTGATTTTTGATTTTTAGACACTCTAAATGATGCCTCTTGTCTTTATGTGTGCCTTGGAATTGAATACGTTTTCCTATAGGAAATTTGTCATCTTTGTGTACCCTTCAGGAATTTTCTCCCAAGTCTAGGAGAATTTGGAGAATGCCAACTGGCCTTTTAGGATTATGACAAGCCCCTCTCTTATCCATAGTTTCCTTGGTTAGGAAATTGACATGATGTCAACGTGACGGTTCAGTGTAAAACTTCGTCAAATCCTTCGTGTGGAGCTTTGCTCCATACCCTTCACCATCTTGATAGGAAAAGGCTTAAAATAGTGATGATGATGATACATGCTAAATGATGCAGATCACTTGATTCAATGCTCCTAATGTTGAAATTGAATGGGAAGGATGCAAAGGAGCCATCTCTCTCTCTCTCTCTCCCCCCCCCCCCCCCTCTCTCTGTGTGTGTGTGTGTGTGTGTCTTCTTGTTTGGTTTAGGATATGGTGGTTCTAACGCTTGAATTAATATGTACCATATGGTATTTTCTTTTATGTATGCTTGCTTACTTGAGCAAATACAGAGGATACTTGTGGTTATGATGCAAACGTCTACTGATCCATTGCATGCTTGAATTGGTATATCCTTTATGATTTGTTTTCTTTATTTTTGTATTTGCTTTAGATAGTCATATTTTATTCCTAGTCTTCTACTAATTATGTACTACATCTATTATCTAGCTGTATCATCTTAGTAACTCTTCACTGGCGTGTCTCTTCTAACATGGTCAAGTGACTTGCATGTTTGCTGATGATAGATCATTGCTCTGATAAAAATATCAATTCGTCCTTCTTGCAGTACCAAGTACAAGTGAAGGAAAAGATAAGACCAGAGATGATGATGCTGAAGGAAGCATATTAACTTTGCGCCATCCAAAATCAGGTTCTTGATCTTTGCGTTTCTCCTTCAAACTTTCATCTTAAAACAATTTCCAGTATTTTTGTTTCATGTTTGGTGTAGTGTGAATTGTTTTAGTGTGGAAAAAGGATAATGTGCTTTGCCTTATATTTTTCTACTGCTCAGAAGCTATTTTTTCTCAAATAAGAGATGACTTAGAAGTAAGGATTCTGACTTTCCACAATGTAATATTTCTAATCTGCCTTTTTTAAAGCTCCCATCATTTATTTCCTTACTGATAAGCATCAAAAGGGGATCAATAGTGCTAATATTTAGTGAAACACTTTTGCTATTCTTTATACTTTTGCTGCCTACCCCCCTGTCTACAGTTTATGTGAACCTTTGATGATATATATACCAATAAATTTATTCCAGTTATTTGGGCATTTTTTTATCTCTGGTTTCTCTATTTTTTTTTAAAAAAAAAAATCTCTATATCCTCCAACAAGTTGTATCCATGTAGTCTTTAATAGGGATCGGTTTAGTCCTATGTCAGTAGGTCGCATTTTTTCCATTCTTTCATATAAATGTGACGCCTTTTCATGTTATTCTATGATTTGTCCTTGCTGGTTTTGTGCTATGTTGTATTGCTTTGCATCATTTTGATTCCTTGATGGATACTTGAGTGTTTTGCACATACTGTTGCTCAAGAAATTGCAGTCTGTTGACTAAATACATTTACATGAGATCTTATATTTGCACTCTTAACGGATAATGTATTTCGAAGATGAGCCACAGCGGCTGATCCCCACTACAACTGTTTGATGCTAGAGCAAAATTCTAGAAGTACGCCGCTGAAAAAACGGCAAATGGCAGTTTCTTCTTGAATTCGAGTTCATTGAATATAAGTGGGTGGTTTTGTTACCTGAAGGCTGTGGTCTTCGAGGTATCAGTTTTTATGCGAATTCTAATGTCGGATTTCAGTTAAATCTGTATTCAGGTATTTGCCGTGCATAAGTTCTAAGCGTGACTTTGTCTTAAAGCACATTATATGTTTTCTGAAAATGGTTTGCTAGCTGCACCAACATTATATCAACTTAATATGTACTTCATGGTATATTACTTGTTAGTTATATCTTCATGATCTTTGTTTCCACATAAGCTATTGAGCTAAAGTAGAAGGTAGCTACTTCCTTTAATTTCATGGTAAGTATCCTTATATTGAAGCAAGACTTGTAAGTATATGGTTAGCCATTTCTACGAACAGTGAGAACAAGGTCAACTCAGTGGAAGATTATTGAATCAAAGTCTGAGATAAAATTTTCAAACCTAAAGAGTAATTATTCTTGCTTCAATCCTTCTTTTTGTCTTTTGACATCAATATGGGAATTGTTTTTATAAAATTTTGATTATTACCTGATTTTTTTTTTCTATTGCATAAATTTTCATTGTACATGCTACTTAGGCAAACAAGGGATTAAATCCAAATTAATAAAAGCTAACTTTAGAATTTATGTCTACATTTAAACCTATCCAGGCTGAAGGATGACATGTCCCTGTAATACTATTTATTTGATGTACTAACAAAATGCTTTTATATGCTAAAGTAAACTGTCTTTTATAAAGAAAAGGAAAAATGGTTTGGTTAAATGTACTTTATTTTAACTTTATTGATGGAGTTTACAATGAAGTCCAAATAATTCAGAGAGAGAACCATGCCTAATTACGGGAACCCTTAACAAAGCAGGATCAACTTCCACATTCCGCTAGATCTTTGCACTTGCTGCACATGGTAACCTCATTCCCTTTCTTGCATGGCTGCCTTATCTAATTGGGTGTGGGTTTAGAGTACCGTCAATGAAGATGCACAGTGCTCACATGAATCCATTTTGCGAGGCACTTGATTTGTTACGTTGGTTGTCCCACTAAAGTTTCTCCCAGCTTGTGCACATGAATTTCACCCTATCAACCTCAAGTATGTGTCTCAAAATTTTGGATACGAATCTAGATCACAATCTCTGCTAGTGTGGCAAACTTCAACAGTTTGTGTTACCTAAAACCTGACATCCATCCACATTGACCACATCCTTGTGACCCTGGTGCACACCTAATACCCTACCTAGCTTTTTAGTCTAGCTAAGTTTCAACCAGATGCATTTCTTTATATTTATTTTATTTCTTAATTGGAAGAGAGGAAACTCTCAAGACCTGAATGTGTTGGGCTTTCTTAATTAGATATGATGATTGCTTAGTTAATTGCGAGAAGCCGCTGATAGAGTTGAATGGAGAAAAAGTTTTCATATAGCGGCCCAAAGAATTGGGAGACAAGACTTTGTTTAGTTCATTTGTTTCTTAACTGTTCAACAGGAAAGACTCCAGAGTTTCATTTAACAAGGCACTTATGATTTTTAATTGATTAAGGCAAGATGCTTTCCTTCAGGGCCCTGGCGTCGGCCAACTCTTGTGTGCAACTCTCTCTTTTTCCCTCATTTCATTTCTTCTTTTTCTGTTACTTATGTTTCATCCCTCATAGACAATTTTATTCCGTCTTCATCCTATGCAGCTATTGTCATACAAGTTCCGTTTAAACACATAAAACTAACTAGCATTTTTTGCCTACGTAAATTTCAGACGTCTTACACTTTCTCGTAAATGAGAGAGGTCTTCCCCTCTATCAGTTAATTCTGTCCCAGTTTGCTAAAGGAAGAATTTAAAATTATGCCATGAATATGAGACCACCCACCTATGGAATCATCTTTTGCCCCATTTTCAGATCAGTTGCAAAGGTTGGCAGCCCGCCTTCCTGGGTAAGAACTTTGTAGCTCCAAGTGGTTAAGAGGATCACCTAGTGGTCCTACGTCAAATAACCAGAACAGATTGTCCGGAAGAAGAGGCAGAAGGGGAGAGGAAAAGAAGAGATTTGCAGAGAAGGAAAAGAAACAGAAGATGAAGAAGAGAAGGGAGTGGGTAGGATGGAGTAGAGAGGAGCAAGAACAAAATGTAAAAGAATAGAGATAAATCCTAGAGTTTAGCAATTGGTAGATCAAGATTTGATGGTTAGAAGAAGGGTGTATATCAGCGGAAACTCTGTTAGAAAACAATTGTGAGGAGAGGACTCCTCTAATGTTCTTTCTCCATTTTTAACCTTTTTGTACTCACGGTCCTAATAAGCTGATCAATACTTTAAGAACATTGATACTGTGAGCATAAAGTCCGTAGAAAGTGATGGATCTGTACCCTTTTCTTTTCAGCCCATAACAACCAGCAAGTGCATCCACCCCTCATTGACTAGTTCAGTATCAAATAAGGAAAAAAAAGGGCATAGTCTCATGAGACACAGTCACCTATGTCGGCTTCAGATTTCATCGAGTATGAAATTGATGTTTCCTATTTGTTTGAAATGATTGTGATTCTATAATCTCCTTCAATTTACTCATATTTTTTGGTCATTTATTTTTGTCAGATAGCCCCCGTACCCGAAAACAAAGCTTAAGCTTATGGTTGTGAGCTCATGATATATTTTAAACAATCTTCATAAACAATCTTTACAGTTAACAAGTAACACTCGCTCTCACGTAAGCCTTTGGACCACGTAGAAGGGCTTCTGTCCAAAAAAATGATTTGCTTGGAAACACACAATAATTGGGGTTGAATAGACATAATTTAAATTCCTAAAATGCAGATTGAACCACCTCTTGGAAATTGTTGCACTTAAAGTACCAGTAATATCCCTACCACTACACTAACACTGGTGAGGGTTAAGGATTTATATTTAAACCTCTAACAGTGCCCCGCAGGTTGAGTGTCTCTCTTCCTGGGTCAAAACCTGGTTTGTGCTGAAGGCATTTATTTTTCTTTTTATTAACTAATCTGCTTAAAATGCACGCCTAGCTAGTTTTGAACCCGGGTTGCTTTGATAGCATGTCACAGTTACTCTATCCAAAAGTTTAAGCTTATGAGTCATGGGCCATCAAGCATGGATTTAAGCAATCTTAACACCCAACAGTTAACACTTCCCCTCGTGTAAGCTCCGACGCGCGTGGAAAGGCTTCCAGCTAAAGATGATTCACCTGGAAAGGTAGATCAAACAGGTTAAATAAACATCTGTTAAATTCTAACTGATGAGATTTGAACCTAGGACCTCCTGAAACTTGGTCCTCTGGTACCAATATTTATGTCCCCACTACTGCACCAAAACTCTGAGGTTGAGGTGGGATTAATATTTACCCTTGAAGTTTAACGAGGTCATTGTCAGAGACTCAGGAACTGCAGGTAGCCTGTTCTTCAAATAAGTACAAGATTGTTGTTTTCTACTCTAAGCTTTGGCTAATTTATAACAGATGTCTCAACATCTTACGTCTTCAAGAGTGGATTCCTTCAGGAACTACATTGGTTTAAACAGTCTTACAGCTCTTGGTTCTTAGGTGAACATGTGTGTGAAGGTAAATTTTCTTCAACTCAAAATTTCTGCCATCAGAATGTATATTTATTTCTTTTGTATCAGATTCTAAGTAAAAAAAAAAAAAAAAAAAAAAAATCTAGCAAATGATGCTGCATATCTAGCTGATTCATAGAAAGTTGATTCTTAGGACTAAGGCCAAATTTGAAACCTCAAAAATTATTTTCTCAGACATTTAAAGGATGCTAAAGTGTTTGCACTGCCTTGTCTGTTCAAATTTGAATAAGACCTAACTTTTAGGCTGCTATTGCTTCTGAAATGTGAGGGGAATTCAAAAGCAAATTTTGGTTAATTGGGGAGAGACCCATCAAAGTAGGACTTTTGAGCACCGTGGGAACTGGTGTGTCTTTATTGCATGTATGCCTGTTTTGCTGGAAAGGGGAGAAAGCTGTTTTTCGCATGGACCATGCCCATGTGCTGTGTTTCATGACCCTCAACTGCCAATCTTCGTGCTGTTCAAGCTCTTTATAATGCTTTTCTTTCACCTTAGCCTCAAATGACTTTTTTTAAAATTTTGCTTGAGCAAATTTTATTTCATCAAATTATTTTTTTGCTTATTCATCTTGACATTCTGATTTCATCTATTTTCTTTTGTTTCTGGATATATCGCTCCATGATTTCCCCATATATTGCCTAATAAAACATAGCTAATATTATAGCCATCTTACGAAAATTTTCCTGCAATTTCATGGATATTATACATCATAAGTACTCTGTGAACACTCACCCACTTGCCACTTCAGGTTGGCAAATTAAGATACAACTATAACATTTGAAAGGTATTTCAGAAAGACTGATCATTCATAAGGAAATAAATAACTTGTAATAATAATAATAGGAAAAGAAAGAAATCTACGATAGAGCCACTAAGAAAGGATGTATTGCAAAGGAAAAAGTTAATGTGAAGGAGAACATGGTCAAGTCCCTATTACATCTCCAAATAAGTTCAAACCTCCAAAATATATCAAAGCATATAGCAGTTGAGCTAACAAGCTATGGTTTCTTTTTATAGAATTAAGCGCGTAAATAGACATAAAAACTTTTTAAGCTACCTTAACCATTTGAAACCAACAAATGGGACTGAATGACGATTTGGGTCAAGTTGCTTACACCACTATAGCTCTATATAAAGTGCTCTAGAACATCTGGATGGGGTCCTCTTCAAACATTTGGATGTTGTCGTCCTTTGAACCCTTCACAAGTAGGGGTTAGGCTCTTGATTGTTGAAATGAAGATTTGGATGTTACAATTTATGGACCCTCATTTGTGTCCATGTATTCTCCATTTTGATTACGAGCCGGGTTTGGACTATATAGAACCTAGATAGACCATGGAGAGTTGGCTGATGTCCTACATCCTGTCCTACATCAACACTACTTAGGGTCTCATGACTCTCACCCTCACCCAAAGTACCCAATCCTTTATCCTTAGGCTAACATATACTTTAGAAATTAAAATTATCTGTCCCTAAAGGTTAATGTGATGGGGACATTGAGTCAACTTTCTTTTGTTTTTGAGTTTGAGTTTGTATTTTCTTTTATTTTATTAGTATTCTTGTTTTTATTTTTAGTATTGTGTTTTATTTTACTCCCACATCGGGTATGTGAAAAAAGGCTGTTATTGTAAGCCTATTTAAAGGCTACATTGTTTTCAATAAAAATAGACCAGAATTTTGAGAAAAAAATATTTGGGGGTTTTTTCTCTTAGGGGCGTGCCGCCCATGGCAGGGTGTGAAACCTAGCTGTGAAGCTAAGATCGAGTATGTAGGGTGAAGCGGCGTGGGATCCGAGAAGGTGGGAGGCATTTTCATTTATCCATTAGGTAATCATTAGCTATTTCTTTCATCTCTCACCTTTTTTCAAAATTCATAAATCTTTCTCTCTTGTTTCACATCAATTTGGTATCAGAGCATGGTTATGAAAAAGTAATAGTGATGAAAATTAAATTGTAATACAAATTTCTTGTGAAAAGATTCCCGGTGTGAAACCGGTACAATTTTGTTTGAGCCATTTATTGCGAGTGTTGAAATGAATTGGTAATCTCGATGAGGAGCCGGTGCAATTTATTACTTCATTCACTTCTTTTTCATCTCTTTTGTCAAAATTTCAAAAAAAATTCAAATCCTAACCTCTTTTATCTTTCTCTTAGCCACAAAAATTAAATCCCTCCTTAACAATCTCCTCAACAGTCAAAAATCTCAACAATATCCTCCTCAACAGCCAAAGATCTCCACAATCCTCTCTAGCAACATCTCCAACAATCACATTTGCAACATGTCTAGCAAGATCAATAACATCTTCGGATCCAGATCCAGTATCGAGCCACTACCGCCTCATGTATACTCAACAGGGTAGAGTTCTTCTCACCGGCGAGAATGATGAGGAATTGAGTCAACTTTCTTTTATTTTTGAGTTTGAGTCTGTATTTTCTTTTATTTTATTAATAGTCTTGTCTTTATTTTTAGTATTGTGTTTTATTTAACTCCTACATCGGGTATGTGGAAAAAATTCTGTTGTTGTAAGCTTACTTAAAGGCTACATTATTTTCAATAAAAATAGACCATAATTTTGTGGAAAAAATATTTTGGGGGTTTTTTCCCTCAGGGGCGTGCCGCCCATGGCAGGGTGTGAAACCCTATCTGTGAAGTTAAAATCGAGCTTGCGGCGTGAAGTGGCGTGAGGTTAAGATCAAGAAGTGTGCGACGTGAAGCAGTGTGAGATTCGAGAAGGTGAAAGGCCTTTTCATTTATCCATTAGGTAATCAGTAACTATTTCTTTCATCTATCATTTTTTTTGAAAATCTGTAAACCCTCTTTTGTTTCACATCATAATGGGTAAAAATTTCCTTTACCCTATGTGATAAAATGGGTATACTTATTAAAAAATTAAGTATGCTTGAAAATATATTGATTTTTTTTACCGAAAATACAATCACAAATCATATTAAATTGTATTAGCTCAAATTTCCTATTTCCTAGTTCTCACATAACCATACAGTGTGAGTTAAAACAAAACATACAATCTTATTTTCGCTAATTAATTACACAAACAAAACATGCAATAATGTAGAAAATAACATATGTACAAAAGTAAAAGTTTAAGATTATATTACTTTTTTTTATCTATATGTATAAATGGGTAAAACCGCATGTTATAAACATCTTACCCTTATCCTTCCCCCCATTTTATACAAGCGAGCAGAAAAACGTTATTCTTACCTTACTCGTTTGGATAAAAAAGGTAAGAAAAGTTGCACTTACCCTAAAACTTAGGGAAAATGGGTTTGCCACATTGCAATTTTCTATCCCTAACTCTACTACATATGCATCTTAATCTTAAACAAAATATATACATCAGCAGGGGCCATTATGTTTCATTGTGCTAAATACTCAATGACAGCAAAAAGTTGCACTTACCCTAAAACTTGGGGTAAATAGTTTTACCACATTGCTATTTGCCATCCCTCACTCTACTACGTATGCATCTTAAACAAAACATATACAACGGCACAAGTCATTATGTTTTACTACACAAAATACTCAATGACAGCAATGTAAAAGTCATTTTCAAGGAATTCATCTGCTATAACATTGGGTGATTTTGTTTTGGAAAGACTGTTTGGACATCTCCGTCAAACATGTGGTGTCACCGATAAAGATGTGAAGAAAAGAGTTTGTACTTGTGCATTGAGTGAATGCCTGATTTGGGACGAAGGGGGATTTTGGGTTTATGGTGGGGGTTTTGTGTAATTGGGGAAGAACAAGAGAAGAAAGAAAAGATATGATCGCGGATCGCAACCCGGATCTTGACTTCCCCGTCTATGATTCAATCCATAGGATTAAAATCAATACCAAAAGCAAATAGTTTTATAAATTTAATTCAAATCATCATTTAATAATTTTTCAAAGATGACCACATGACTATATATAGCCTATAACACGTACACTATACGTGCAATTATTGATAATATTAAATCTCACCAAATCTAACCACATCTAAAGTCAAATTAATCCTAAATCTCAACAAATCTAATCAAACCTAAATTCAAATTTATATTCTAAATCTGAATAAATACTAGTAAATATGAGCCGTCCGATTTCCATCATTCGCCCCGACTTGAAAATATTCATCCCTGATGAATGTAGTGGCAGGTAATCGATCCACATCACTGAATCATCAATCAGGCCAAGGTGGTGATCGAGGAATCAACACTGATGCGTCATGACTGAACCAAGGTCGTGGTGGAACTGCTTTCTTGACCAACCGGCTACAGTCGATGGTATCTCAAACAAGACATATGCAACATGCCGAAACAAATCATTCTTCCTGAAGACTGGACCGATTGTACTCTGTACTATAAGAAACCCGACCTCCTTAATCCTGTCGCCTCTCGAAAGATCTGCAAAGGATGTATACATCAAGCGATCTCAGGGATAAGGGAACCCTCTAAGCTGATGAAGATAGCTTCATGGTAAGCTCTGCTGGAAGATCTACATGAGTCCCAATAAGAGGATCTTTCGCTTCTGATTCTGGATCGGGCTCATCAACAACCTCTGATTTTGGCTTATCAACAACGTCTGGCTGTGGATCTGCATCAAACTTCGCAGTCTTGCTTGCTACAAGTTTTCAGACCTCATCTAGGAGCTCAGGCAGATTTCGGCGAATGATCGGCCCTCGGGCTTAACATTGGGATCATTGTAGTCTGCTTCAGATGCATAAAGAAAATATGGATCATACAGATTACGAAGATGATATTGTAAGACAAACCAACACTGATCGTCGATATTGTTGTCTTTCCATCACCAATAAGCCCCTCTAAGCTTCATTTGGGCATAATGGTTTTTCTGCTCGGATAAGAATAAAATGACTAAAGAATTCTTCAAGATCATTTCCCAACTTCTCATACCTAATATGATCTAGTACCCCGAAAATATGGAATAGTCGCATACATATCCCGTTCAACCTCTTTGTCATTAGCATCAGTATTTATGTATCTTCCAAAAAAAATAAAATTTTATGAATAAAATTCAGTGCATAAGGGTCAGAGGTTACCCAATAATCTCAATAGCTCGAACTAGGCTCAAATCTGACTGGAAACAGGGTCTGAAACGCTGATCTTCTACCACAGAAGTAGTATCAGTATCAAACACGGGCTTGTGGAGGTCAGATCTATTATCCAACTGCTGTGAAATCTTTTCAGTGGTTTCGGGACTCAGTCACGCATCCAATGCTTCTGACGGAACTCGAATCAGACTCTGAACGAGACTGAAACGGACTCTGAATTGTGGCTGTACTCTGCTGTGAACCAACGCATCAGTAAAGTTACTGTTCACGGAACAATAAAGCTTTTTTTTGTTTTTTCTCTCTCTTTTTGATTTCTTTTCTCTTTTTTTCCTTCTCTCTCTCTTTTAAAATCAGGAAGTTCGGACGGATGGAGATCTAGGGTTTGTGGTGGGGATTTTCTGAAATTGGAGAAGAACAAAAGAGGAAAGGAAAGATATGATTGTTGATCGCAATCCGGATCTTGATTTCACCGCCTATGAATCTATGATTCAATCTATGAGATTAAAATCAATACCAAAAGCAAATAGATTTATAAATTTAATTCAAATCATCATTCAATATTTTTTCAAAGATTGCTACTTGACTATATATAGCCTACAACACGTGCACTATACGTGCAATTATTGATAACATCAAATCTAACCATATATAGATTCAAATAAATCCTAAATCTCAACCAAATCTAATCAAATTTAAATTCTAAATCTGAATAATACTAGTAAATATGAGCCGTCCGAATCCCATCATTGCCACTTACAGATAAAACTAGCATACACCGATGTAGTACAATAGGCATACAACTGTAGGTGATAAATACTGTTGCAACATTCTATTTGACCAAGAAGCTGAATACCAAGTTTATCACTCAGCAATATCTACTAATCTAACTTATGCTGTATTTTAGCATAACATTTCTTTTTCAGGCCTAAAAGTTGTTCTGATAATATTCTTTTCCCCTGTTGGTTTTGGCATAAGCAGATGGCAGCTTGTATCTTAGCACTCCTGTTGATCCTATTTTCATCTTCTTACCAATTTTTGCTGATGCTCGTATGAAGGTAGTGTGCACTACGATACATTGTCTTTATTTCTGTTGTAAAAAAAAATTGTAATGTAGCTATCTTGGTTTATGTGCAAGTGTTCTTGGGATTCTTCTATTGAAAATTTTCCATTTTAACATGATTGTCTGATGCTTATGGGGATTAGATTGATCTGTGTCTAGCAAAGTGGCTGCTTCTTCAAGTCGCTTCAAGGTCATGATATTGATATGGGGTCTATTATTTGTGACCATTTGTTAATGTTAGCATGCATCCATTCCGTTTGGAGCTGAACCGTATCCACGTCATGTTGCTGAATCATTCTGGTTTTTGCCTTCTTGCTGAAGGGTGAATCCCACTGTTGCTCAATGAAAGGTGGAAGAGAACAGAGTGCATCTGTTGGATTCTTATTAGCCTTCAGAAATGTTTAAATAGGCTGAGCAGGTATGAAATGACAGCACAAGAATGAATTGCATTGGTGAGAGATGAAACTGGCTTTCAGCGTGCTTGTCCTTACACGGAAGTGGATGCATCTTATTCGTCTTAATGACCTTCATGTGCTTGATGGGTCTAGCAAATGGCGGGGAGAGATGAGAAATTATATAAGGGCAGACACGTAGAGTGGCCAACTATTATAGTGCCAGGATGACTTGCTTGAAAGGGCCAGTACCAATAGATCACTTGCTCAGGCTGTCATCTGTTGAAGGAACCATATAGTAGTGAAATTTTTACATGCAGGCCTCTTGCATCTCCTATTGAGCAAACTGTGCCTTTCACAAGTCTCAGAAATGAGCCAGCAGAGATGTAATGATTCTAAACAGTTGAACTTGTGTAGACTTCTTAACTAACAACTTTGTATCTCTACAAATGTCTCCATGCTCCACGAAGGGTTTCTCTTTTTGGAGTAGGATAAAGTAAACTACTGGTCCTGTTAAGGGAATGAAATACTTATTGCAAGTTATTGGTGAAGGAAGTAATAGTAATATGGAAGGAACATCATCCGGGGTTAAGCCTAGTGTGAGCTATCGTTCCCCAGTGCAGATGTTCATAGATGAGCCTCATGAGTGACAACCAAGTGAAGCATGTTTAATGGAAATTTCATGTCAAACATGTACTTTGCATTTAACTTTACTTATTCTTAAAGGTTGTTGTAGCAGATATATATTTGGCCCTTCATCAAGTTCTACCAAGGATAATTTAGTGACATTATTGGTGGCTATGTGATTTCAAGTGCGAATTAGGTCTTTTATATTCAGTTTCACATAGATATTAAAATAGCTTATTATATTTTAGTATATCAAGTATTTGCAAGTTCTATTAGCTTTATGGATTTTTGCAATAGTGTGTTTTATCCACACTAGTGCCATCTTTTGCTTGGCCATTGTTCATATAGTACTTGATTGTTATCAACACCGATCTTACATAAATGAACTACTATAATAATCACCCGGTGATTTGCTATAATAGATGTATGTCACGACTCACTATAGGCAAGAACCATACCTAAAATACCTATTCCTGTAGAAGGTTTTGAAAACATTCAGAATTTCCTGCTGTGACAAAAAAAACCCTAAGGTTACCTTCTTTCACACATATATAAAGGCATAATGGATATGCTCTCTTTTGTTCTTGTAGGCCTTTCAGGGTCACGCGGAGCCACTTATTCAGTGTTTGGTTGTTTTTGGAGTTGCATCCTTTAACTCTCTTTGGTTTAAGTTTTCGGTTGGCCTTCTTGACAATATTTGGAAGGAATGCTAAATCTCTCAGATCAGGGAGAGAGGGAGGGTTCTTATTTATGGGCACACTACACACCCTCTGAATTTCTTAGATGCAAGTTTCTCTGAAAATACCAAGACTTCTTGACCATATTTTATTTTTGAGGGATTCTATGTGATCTAGATCTCTTGGCCACTATATTAAGTTTGGGACTGCCGTGCTTCACTGGCAAAATGTCATCTACACATATTCGATAAAGGTTCCGTGTTTGACATGCATTTTACCTCCTTGTAATGACATATCCTATACAGTTTGCACAAAGAAATTATTAACTTTTATTTGACTGCATCCTCTTCCAAACATCATTAATTTTGACATTTTCTTATATCTTCCCTTTTCTTATTATTATATGCTAATCAATTTCCGGAGATTCACATCACTTGCGCTGGCACCTTTGTTTAGGTAGACCTTACTATACTGAAACAGATTCAAGAATAGATTGAAGTGTCCACGTCTCTGATATTTTGTGTTATGTTCTCTAACATTTTCTTTTGGGTTATGTTTTTGTGGTGGGGAATGTATTCATAAGTTTGATTGTCCGGATGTATAAATGTTCATCAGAAACTTTTTCTTTCTATATACATATACCTATGAATTTTTTTGGTTGATCACTTTCAACCCTACTTTTCGAAATGCAGAAGGGAACTGATCTAGGGATGTTTCGGCAATTAGATGAGATTCTATATGTTGTAGGGTATCCAGGTTACCGACACCTTATTCCCATGGCAGAGGATTCAATGCAATTGGTCTGTGACATGAAAGGTAATAGTCCTATAACTGTCTTTAGTAATTATTATAATGTAGATTTCCTTCAGTAGTAAAATTCATCTGAGTCACATATGCTGCTTCATGAATTGAGCTATTCTTTTTCCTATTAGTTAATTTTGAAGATAACCTATGTACACTGTATAACTGAGCAATTTTTTTTAATATGGAATCAGTCAAGTTTTCTTGAAACATGATTCTAAACATGTTCTGCGTTTATATTTAATTATTTTTTTCCTTCAGGAGTTGGAAGAATATTCTATAATGAAAATATGAAAGGTGACTGCATATTTTGGGGAGCGCATATTCAATACGGCACCAGTCATCATTCATATGATGTATCTCATTACAGGCTACCATGTTTTGAAACATAGCTTAAGCAGTCAGGGAAACAGGATCTTAACGCCTAGTAACATCTAAACACATTCAAGCTAGAACGCTAAAATCCCTTATTTTCTTCTTTTTTTATTAAGGGGTTATGTACTACTTTGACCATTTTACCTGTTTTAACCGGAATTGATCCAATCATAATGGTTAATATGAATATTTACTATGACAATGTGCATACCGTAGCAGTTGCGTGGCGGTTTTGCCCCTTTGCATTTGGTAATGGTTGACAAGGTTTTTTCCCCCAGCCATTACATTTTTTTTTGAAATGCAAAAACTCTTATATCAAAATAAGTATAGGTTAATGCAGGAATTTGAATGTTAAATGTAACAGGCATAGGGGCCAGTATGCACTCTCCTAGTTTGGACTGGCTCAAGCTGGAATCCCAGAGATATTAAACATAAATATTCACACCATATAAATGGGTTAGCTGGGTCAGGTAGGGTCGATCCAACTATACATGGGTTGGGAGTGGGTCAGCTACGAGTATGGTTCACAGTCGCGGTCTCGGCCGTCGACTCGGCGGGCACTGAGACGGATCGGTCTCGGCGACTCGGATCGGTATCGGGCAATACGCGCAAAATGCTACGTAGAAAGCTCAAAAAGTTCTGAAAAAATCACGACAAATCTTAAAAAAATGTAGATATCTGCATTCATGTATTACATGTCCAAAATATATCACCTAGCACACTAAACATAAAGCGAAAGTATAAATGCACGCGTCATCGGTAGAAACATATCAAAATATATGTACAATATAGTAAATTGCACAAACTACATTCATAAATACATGCTAATGTAGTTATTTTCACATTGAATTGCGATGAGGTACAAAATCATCATCATAATGACTAGTCGACCGAGTCAACTCTGATTCTCGGCCGAGTCAGTCTCCTCTGAGTTGAGTCGACCGACTCGTGACTCGGACTCGTCTCGGAGCGGGCCGAGACGGATACGACTCGGCCGACTCGTCTCCGACTCGGCCGAGTCTTTGAACCGTGGCTACGAGCAATTGACCTGATGAGCACCTGTGCTTACCCGGTTGATCAATTGATGCTCATTCATACAACAATTTCATGCCACATGACACATCTGTAAATACTTGAAAACTTGGCTATGTAGAACAACTTCAGAAAGTGGATATATTTAGAGATATCACGGGTTATTAGCATATACAGTAACATCGAGATAAAGCAAAAAATCATTGCTGAAAATCTCGGCATCGGTATGGGTATCAACCAATTGTTTTTGGTATCAGTATCAGCTATATCAATGATATCGGTCATATCGGCGATATCGGCCCCGATATCGGTCAATATTATAGTGTTAATATCATATCGCGTACCTCAAAAACCGATACAATATCGCCGATATGTATTGGAATCGGCTGATATTTGAAATCATGGAAAAAAATATTTCAGAATTTGTTTTAGTTTTTAAAGAAATTAAATTATATTTAAAATCTTTAGTAGCCTATCAATAAAGACATTTCCCTTTTAGATACTTCTTAGGTCTTTAGTTAAATCAAAATTTTTGAAAGGTTTTATTATATTATGATTTTATTTATTCTTATTAGTTCTAAATTAGGAAAAGGAAAAACATCTTCTAATTATTTTCAAATCCTTTTGATTTATTCGAGATGAAATTGTTTAGGAAACAAATCCCTTTAGTTTCTTAGACTTAAGTTAGTCTATCTTTGCCTAAGGTTGATGGTTTATTATAAATTGGTATGTTTTCTTTTCATGTAATCAGAGTATGAAATTACAAGATTATGAATGAATGAAGTGTTTATGATTTGATCTTGTCATGATGTGATGCTATTTTTCTTGGTGGTGTGAGGCCACCAGTTCACATTTGGTGTGAACCATCTTCTTTGATCATTTCATTTTTCTAATCTTCCACTTGTGTTCTTCTGTTCCCCTTTACTTTGGCTGTTGGGACATCTAGATGACACATTTTGGTGACATTTGTTACCCTGCAAAATAGGTTCCATTTAAATACCAAAATAACATAATAAAAAAAAAATAGTCAGAAGTGAACTGTGAGTCAGAAAAAGGATCAAGTGACCACCAGTTCACATTTGGTGTGAAGCCATCTTTTTTTATCGTTTTCTTTATTCTAATCTTCCACTTGTGTTCTTCTGTTCCCCATTTCTTGGGCTGCTGGGACATCTAGGTCACACATTTCGATGACAATTATTACCCTGCAAAATAGGTTCCATTTAAATACCAAAAGAACACAAGTAATATATATATATATATATATATATATATATATATATATATATATATATATATATATATATATATTCAGAAGCGAACTGTGAGTCAGAAAAAGGATCAAGTGAGTATTAAATGAGAAGAAATGAGAATAGCTGGCAGAATAGATCTTGCAGAACTTTGACACAACAATGAAATATTATCCATGAATAAAATACACCACAGAACTAGGATCATACCATGCCATCTTAACAAAGTTAGCAAACCAAACTTCAATGGAGAGTAATATTATATCTCCCTTCAAAAAGTTCCTCGACTTGCTCCATATTTATAATGAGAGAGAACATACTGGACATCTTAGTTTAGTTAAGAAAAGAAACCAAACATTAGAAAGAGCCAAATTTCATTATATGATGGACCTTACTGAAATAGATTTAGTTGCCTTCTTTAAGAATTTATGGTTCGGACCATGCAAGCATAATCATATCGTAAGAAAGTAATGATGTGAATTTCTAAGACAAGCAAATATTTAATATGGGGCCAGATATGACTAGGTGTGCAAACAGATTGACACGGAGCAAATACGATTTATCTATATTCATGTTTGTTTTTGTCACGTAACAGCATGGGCATCTGGGCTATTTATTTATTTATAATTGTTTGTCTCCCTGCGTACCTTTTCAAACTTGTTAAAGAATCATATGTTTGATTGACCTTTAATTTGAAAGTCTCATATAGTAGTCAGGGGTAATTGATTAACCACTATCAAAATATTTTCTCAAATGTTACATGGTGTAGCAGAGACCAACAAGGAGGTCAATCAAACAAATTGATATTTTCCGTTAAGAAGAGTGCTAAGATCATAGTGTTGATGGAGCAATAAGGACTGAGGGTTGACCTAAAAACCATGGATTGTTGAGTAAAAGTATATGCTAGTTAGCCTAGTTAATGCAACAGAGGTGGCCCTTAACAGAGCTGAATGTATAAAAATGATCCATTTAGCTGCCCCCATTGATTTGGGATAAAGGCCTTTCTATTGTTGTTATTGTTCTTGTCATTGTCCTGTCATCGCCATCAGTTGCAATCCTTCTAGTTTATATTTGCTGATATGTGTTGGACGTGCTAATTACGTTAGCTTAATATTGTGGAGTGCGAAGTGTTTGCATGGGAAGGAGAGGGGGAAAAAATCAAATTTGAAAAATCATGAAATTTATCTCATAAATGATAATTTAAAACTTTTACATGTTTTTGGGGCAACATTGACATCCGTTCTTCTGTTCAACAAGCTTTTCCTACATGACTGGGACCAAATTCTTTTATTGAGGTATTTTTATGATCACTAATAATAATGTTATTTCTGTATGCTTTCTGTTGAATATATGGAGCTATTTAACATGATTAACTGGCTCAAAATATATGATGCAGAAATTTGTTTTTTTTGGCATCTCCCCAAATCCTTTGAGTCGTTTGAGAAGTACCTTGGTCGAACAGTTTGATATTTGTTTAGTTTTTTTATCAGATGCTAACTACATATTTTACTGATCTCACTTTGCAGAAGTTGGTTCATCAAAGTTTTTTAGGCTTGATGATTCAAAGGTTTTATCATGGCTATGCTGTAAGGTGTACTTTTAATTCCTTTTTTATTATTGATTTATATAATAATGATAGTGAGTTATGGAAATGTGTTTTCACTAGCTTCTTTGGGTTATTCGATGCCTAAAGATGAAGGAATACATCGTTTAGACTCTTGTCTAGCCTAGGAGAATTTTGGTGGATTGCTCCTCTGTTGCATGCCCGTTAATTAGCTGATAAGGTTCCATGCATTCCCCTCTCTTGTTCCTAGATTCCTCAGTCAGGAATTACAGAGTGTTTGATATTGCATTGATTGCCAGTCATGAATGAGACCATCTAGTCCTCTGTGGAGCATCCGTTTCCTCTACAAATAACACATTTAGATGGGAAAAACTTTAGATGATGATGCGATGAGAATAACTATAGCAAATGGGGTTATCTTTTCCAGTCTACCAGCCAATTGGCCTCTAGTCTTCATGACCTTGAGACACCAACGTACCTTGTCATAACATTGTTTACTACTGGAACACATCTATTATAAACAAGCTTGGATTATGATGACTTCTGCTATAATAATAAAATTCTACTGCAAATGTCTTGAACCATGAGACTAACTATTTAAACTAGCTGTAGCTATTAGTTAAAGAGTGTCAATGTGTTAAAGTGCAAGCAGTGGTTCATTTTTCTTAAATTAGAAACTTATGTTTTCCTGCTTTTCTTTTTTTTGTGAATAGTGGTGATTACATAAAATTACATCAAACGCTCGTAAATTTTACCTGCCCTGTCTGCCTTAACAAGGAGGCAAAATATCCATAGGCATAATAAGCTCAGTACAATAAGAATCAATAGTGATACTCCCTGATTGGCAAACTAATCCACTGGAGTGTTGGAGTGTAAGCTTCTCTGGAAGTGTGAGTCACCAACCGGTAATTGATCCGATCTCTAGTATCCTCTAGTAGTTTAGCCACAGGTAGAGTCACATTCCTTGCCTTGAAGCCATGAAATCATTACCAGCAAGTCTCCTTCCATCCGTAATTTAGTCGCTTGAAGCTCTACAGATGATAATTGTATTCCCTCCCCTGCTCCTCACAGCTTTTGGTGAAGGTTGTGCAGCCCCTTATTGCTCTGCTACGTGCACACATACACCACCTCCACCATCCGGCACTAAGGCACTGACACCACAACTGTTAATGTTTGGTGCACCATTGAAGTTCACTTTAAGCCACCATATCAGCGGGGATTCCATTCATACTCGAGAGTGGGGGGATGTTGAAATCGCAGTTAGGAAGAATTTACTGTGATAACTTCATGGCGGTCAAACACTTGAGTATCACCACCTTTGTCAGAAGCTTAGTTGTCTGTTACGATTGTCATGCACCATCTTCAAGCTTCCCATATCTTCCACAATCTATGGCATATGGTTCGCCTGAGTGAGATGCACCCTCTGCCATACTTAAGTTCTTCAACAAGTCCTATAGAGTGTGGGAGATAATTTGACCACTCATAATGCCTCCATATACCTCCATGTGGCATGCGAATGAGGGCACATCAAGAACAGATGATCTATTGTTTCCTCATCAAGTCTTCATCTCTGGCACATTGGGCAGATGCCAAATGCCAATGTCTCAATGATTAAGTTAATGACACAAGGCAATGAGTTCCACCATGCTAATCGGATAAAGAACCTCATGCTTTATACTATCCTCAGTCACAAAAAACTTACATACTGAAAATTAGTATCATGTGATGTAACAGTAATACAAACTATTGTTATGTCACGACAAGTTTCATGCTTTATACTTAGGTTGGGTACTTTTTTGTCAACAATGTGATAAAAGAATGACAGGGAAACTATTAAAGCAGATTGATAATTTTATGTTTTTGATTATTATGAAATTAGATTATAAATTTCAATCTGGATATCTTCATAGCTTCAAACTTTCGACTTTAGGCAACATAGGATCAACAGTAAAGAACAAGTTTTAAGCTTTAAACCTTCAAGTTTTAGGTCAAAACATAACAATGATGATGGGTGGGAAAGGTAGCACTACATCTTGTGAGTAGTAGCGGAAAAAGGTTGATGTTGATGAAAATTATTTCATGTCCACTATAAAAGGCTTTTTAAGGATGTGATTTTAATTGCCACTGATGAAAAGTTATTAACTTCATCTGCAGTTCTGATGTGGTTATCACATCATTTTCTAACATACAAGCATCTAATTTCAAAGCACAGGGGGATAATATGGATTAATATATCTTCAGACATTATATTATAACCAGTTAGTGTTATAGAATAAATTTGTAGGACAGCTACTTCTCTTTTCTCTTTTGTTTTAGAACAGAACTGCTTCAGATTTTATGTAGGACCAGTCAACTTCCTGATTAAGATTGCTTAGTATTTGGCTGAAAATTTTGTCCTTCAGTTTTAGATTTCTGTGTATTAACTGTGCAACTTATAAAGGGAAGTTAAAAAATTATTTGCAGACTCTCAATTGGCTTACAAATTTCTTAACCACCTCAAAGGTTTTTCTGTGATAAGACCTAAATTGGTAGAAGAATTTTATGCAAAATTCTCAATTCGGTTTTTTTAACTACACTTCCACTCAATTGTAGACCCATGAAAACATAATGGTTTAAGTATCATGATTTATTAAATTAGAGGTTAGAGGAAAAACTCTCTATGCACATTGCTTTTACAGAACAAGAAAGCATCAAGGGGCTTGAAGACATTGAGTTATCAGGGTCCAATTTGAATCCAAAACTCCAAACACAGTTTATCTTTATTTTTTTTATATATTATGAAATATTATACTTCCATTATTCTTATGAATAAATTCTCAGTTGACTCTCCCGTTGTCTCTTTATAGGTACTCCACTTAAAAGCATCATTGCTAAAACTGGACAAAAATTACGCTATCCAAGACGAAAAAGAAACTTGTATGACCCTGCAACCTATATGAAGATATCATATTTTACAATTTACTGTGGAAATATATGATATTTATATTTTTATTGAACTTGTTCTTTTCCGGAATCTGGATAATTGGGGATACACCATGCCTCCTATGATTTCACCTATTCGCTGCCAAAGTCACATAAAATACTTAATACTTGTTGCTTATATGTGAACAACTTGATGTTTCATAGATTTAAATGTAGGGAGTCAAAGCTATCTTCGATACTTAATATTTGGGCAGTGTTGTTTTTTAGTTGCCCATTCTGATCCATGAAGCTTGGCTAGTCATAGTCGTTTGTTGGAAAAAGAATCTATAAAACTGCAATACAACCAGCCATGCTGTGTGGATGTTTATTTATTTATTTATTTATTGCTGATTATGGATCTTTATGCTGGTAAACTGAAAAGAAACATGTCCAAAAATATGATGGTAGATTAAATGCAAATGTTGAGATAAAAGAGCAACAATACTTTTGTTAAGTAATACAATTAGAGTTAGGATTATTATACTATTATGTTTAGGAGTAGGATTTTCTGAATTATGTGTTGTTAGACCTATATATTTGCCTCATCAACTGTATATACAATTTAATTTCTTCAATTGATTTAACATGGTATCCCAGAGCCATCCCTCTAAAATACAGTTGATGTCAAAGTTCTTCTCTGCTTGTAGCCAAGTTGTCCATGCACCCACGTTGGGCTGCACTCACGTATTGCGTGCCCAATGCCAGGCTACCCTTTAGCCTTGTGATCTCTTGATTGTCCAGTGTCATCATCTTAACTTCATTTCTACCTTTTATAACAGTCATGGTTGTTGGGCGCTTTGCATCATCAACGCTCTTCGCATCGCGTGGGGATAATCTGATAGAGGGTTCCTTGCCGCCTTGCAACATGTTACGTCATGCGGAGATTGTTAGCATGCAATTTTGATCAGAAGCATTACGTTGTAGTTCTCCTCATAAGCAGGGCCCTCCAAACTGCGTCACCTTCTACCACCCCTTTCACTACAATGAACAGAAGGAGCTCTTCTTTACTTCTTTAATTAACATATGCTCACATCATCTTTATCACGAATCTTTCTTTTTGATTCACCTGCAAAACACATCCAACTAATGATTTTAAGAAAGCATACACAAGATCACCTGTTCTCTGACAACTGGATCTGTCATCAACAGTCTCTTCTCCAGATCACCAGTGTCTCCTCTCCTCCGACTGGTCTCTTTTCCTCATCTTCAAAGATCTCTTGGTCCTCTACTAGCTGGTGTCTCGTAGTGCACATGACATGTGACTGTGGATCTAATTCTCCACTAGTTGGTTTCTCGTACTGCATGAAATGTGACACGTGATTAGGGATCTAATCTCAATAGTTGGTTTCCCGTACTGTATGTGACTCGGTGATTAGTGATATGATTTTCCACTGGTTGGTATCTCGCACTGCTTGTGACAGGTTACTAATACAAGTTCTTTGTAAATGCACGTAACAATTGACTAGTGATGCTACTTCTCTGTTCAACAGTCTTGAAAGAGTGCCATGTGGGAAAAACACAAACTTTCAAAATTTTCAGCAGATATACTTTATCAGTCTCATTTTTCTTTCCTGAATAATCATAATCATAATCATGATGTTTCAGCCACCGGGAGTTTGCATGGGCAGGGGTAAAGGAATGTGATTAGATTTAGAATATTTCATCCATCGTGGGTTTGCAAGGTGGTGCTAAAAAATACAATTAGACTTAGGATTATTACACTATTGTGTTTGGGAGCAGGAATTTCCATATTTTGTAATTGAAAGCCTATATATTCTCGGGCGTTGCCCTTACTAATAATATAGATGATTCAGTTTCTTCATTTATGTTAGGTTTTAGAGAATAGACGGCTTAAACCCGAGATTAGGGGTTGCCTTTCATTATATAGATGATGAACAAATAAGATGCGGGTATGGGTTTACAATATAACTAAATACCTAATAAGCAAAATACTAAAATAGTCTAATACTCTTCCTCAAGTTGGAGCATAGACGTCAAACAAGCCCAGCTTGTTAAAAGACTAGTAAAATATCTTCTAAATAAAGTTTTTCTAAACAAAAAATGAAGAAGCAAATGACATTGTAACAATTGAAAACCAAATACTGAATCATTGTTGTCGATGTCGAAGTTGCCAATCAAATCAAACCGAATCTGAGTCAAATCTAACACTTATGCGCGCAGACTAAAGGAAAAAATAAATATTCATCTTGTTGGATAGGGTTAGGATTTTAGAGATCCCTAAACTCACTAGAAGTAGAGATTTTAGAAATCATCAAACTCAATAAAAATGAAGATTTTGAGACATCCTCAAACTCAGTACTAGCGGAGATTTCGAGGGATCCTCAAACACAGTAAAAAAAATGAGTTTTTCAGAGATTCTCAAATTCAGTAATAAAAATTATCAAATCCAAGTAGAATCAGATCAAACAAAACACATAAATGCCTCTGGAACACCCAAAAACATAAGAAATGACTCTTAAATCATCAAAATCGGACTCCGATACACTAAGATATGACCAAAATAATTTCAGCGTCGGATTTAACAGAATTTCAAACTACAAAACTGTTCATCGTGAACCATAACTTCCCCCCCCCCCCCCCCCCCGCCTTACAGATTTGGATTCAAATCACAATCAGATCTGAACAAAAAGAAATAAAAAGAGAAAGAGAAGAAGAGAAGGCATCTAGGGTTTGTTAGGTGATGGGTAGGGTTAGGAAGTTGATGGAGAGAGAGGAGAAAGAGATGGTGATGGAAGAGGGATCGCTCTAGTGTCATGTTAGGTTTTAGAGAGTAGACAGTTTAAACCATTTTTAAGGGTTGCCTCTCTTATATAGATGAACAAATAAGATGCAGGTATGAGTTTACAAGATAACAAATACCCAATACCCAGTATCCAATAAGCAAAATACTCAAATAATCTAACAATTTGATTCAACTTTTAAAGGATAAATAAGAATGAGTGCATTCACAAGAAGCTAGAGTAACCAATTTATGTTCAAATTCATTGATTTACATTAAGTTTCATGAAAGCTATAGAGAAGTGTGTCTGGGATGCTATCTAACCTGCCTCATTCCTTGGTATTCTGAACAAATTAGACGACCCACCTGATCCTCTATAGACTACGCAATAGAAGTCCATAAGTTGAATGCAGTAGATATGAGAATTTAAGATGGCTATGGTAAACCCTAGAAGGATAAGATGACAATGGGAGAACTAATGGTAGTCCAACTCTTGGATGTCTTAAACGTGACATATCTGAATTTGGCCTTGAGTGTCAATTGACATCAACAGGATCCATTGCAGCATTCGGGTGACATAGTATTTTTTGTGAGACCAGCATTATTTTGTGCCAATGAAGAACTGGGGTGCAATGCTGATGTGTTGCTCCACAAGATCAAGGGTGTCTGGAAAAGACTTGTATATGATTAGTTAGTTTTACTCAAACTTTACATGAGGTAAAGAGTCAGAGTGGGCAAGGATGTTAGGCGGTAGTAGTTGAAGAACTAGGGTGAGATGCTGATGTGTTGCTCAACAAGAACTAGGGTGTATTGAGAAGATTGCTATATGATTAGTTAATTTCCTGACTTTACTCAAACTTTAGAGGAGGTAAATGGTGAGAGTGGTGGAGGATGTTAGGAGCTTAGTCATTGTCATATAAATGTGAGAGCAAAGGAGGGTAACATTATCACGGCCATTTGACATCAGCAGGTTCCTTACCAAGCTTCAGATAGAACAACTACAGTGTTAAAGGATGGAGTTCTTAACATCAGATTGTATATTTTCAAATTGATGTACTGCTACTCCAAATGATCCACACACTTCAGGAAGTAGCATGGGGAACTGTATGTATCTGTCAATCCCAATAACTATTGTATCTGACGGTTACTGGTAAAGTGATTCCGTGTCACAATAAACTCCCACTTAATGCTTATTTTTAGCCACTATTTTGGATTTGTCTGAACTCTGACACTAGGGAGGTTGATCACCTTTACCATCACAATGTTGTCCTATTTGGTGTATAAATTAAGAAGGCTTGATGGAAAGATATCAGGTGGCAACCTGACCTCTGCTCTGAGTGGTGCAAATTCATGGATTAGGAAAATCATGCGTAATTGAAGGCTTCCATTAGAAGTGGAGTGCCGTGGCAACCTTTCAAAATACTTCCAAGGTTAAGAATCTAGATGATGGGAAAGATGAATCATCCCTTTGGGTGGTTAAATGCATGTATGTCTAAATATGGTCAGTTGATTGATCTTTGTAATGAATCAGAATGGGGATAGTTTGTTGACTATGAAAACTGGTGAGCGCAGCATGTCTTTGTACGATGGTTGGGTTATATATATAGAGACACACACACACGGTCAAAGGGAGTAGCAGCATATCCAGGTCACTACTTCGAGTAATTTTTTTAGGTAAATTGTAGGAAAAAAAAACCCCTATACTATTGACCATGTAGCACAACTAACCCCTAAACTAGGTTATTAGCAGAAACACCTCCTAACTTAATGGTTAGGGTTAAGAATTATTTTATATTTACAATTTTACTGCTCTTTTTTCTCTTTTGTGGTTCTTTCCTTTCTTTTCTTGAATCTCTCTCTTAATTTCTCACTACTTGTATATCACTCCTCGGTCTCTTTCCCCCCTTTCCCTCCATCGTTTCCCATCTATTCTTCTCCCCTCCCCGGCAATTGGTAGCAAATTGCAGTAGCAATAACCACATCAAGTTGCACCACTAGCAACTTGGAAAGGATTTTTAAGTTCGGATTTGGACAAGGTTTTGAGCTTTGGATAGAGAAGAAGATTTAGGTTTGGAGAAAGAGAGAGCAAAGATTTCGTATTTGATTTTGAATTTTGAAAAGGGACAGAGGGATATTAGTTTTGAATTTGGATCTATATTTTGGAAGGGGGGGGGGGGGTTTGATTTGGAAGAAATTGAGTTTATTTGAAGGATGAGTTTTGAAAAGAGGCGAGGGCGGAGTGAAAAAGAGAAGAAGATGATGAAGGGGAGAAAGTATAGTGGCAGAGAGGAGAGTAGGAAAAAAATGATCTAGGTTTGATTTAAGAAATGAGTTTTGCTGAGGAGAATGATAGGAAAGAGAAAGGCAAAACAGAAAAAAATTTAAACACCGTTAACATAGGGGATGTACTTGCTAATAACCTAGTTTAGAGGATATTAGTGTGCTACATGGGGCCTTTCTGCAGTTTACCCTTTTTTAATAAAACTCTTGGCTAAAAGTAGCATTACTTATGTCCACAGGAAGCCTTTTCCACTTGTTATGTCAATTTTCTTAACTTTGAGTCAGGCTCGATAGCCAACTCATTTTGATGAAAAAGGCTTGGAGATGTGAATTTTTTCCACCGATAGTGTGCTAACCATAAAATCACTTCCGACTATAAAAGGTCATCGCCTTTGTATAAATTTACAATGGTCAGCATTTGGCAATATATTTTATGAACCTTGCAGTAGTTTTAATTAGTATAACTACAACATGCGCTGTGAATTTTCTGGAGCTTGTAGTTTAATTCAGTGTATTCAATATTCAGTCATATTATCTATCAAAGTAATATTAATATATTCAGTCAAACCCTCAATCAAAGTAACATTACTTGGAGCAAACAATATTAATTTTTTTAAAAGAGTTCACTAGAACATTTAATTTTGTTAGGATGCATCCATATGGGCTATTTATACAACATACAATTTATGGCTATTGGTGTGGGATCAATTTACAGTAATAAAGGATACTGACAGAACAAGTTGTCACAGGTCAATATCTAATGCCATTATGTTGCGTGTTCTTTGATTATTTTGCTGCTTTGAACACTAGTGTAAGTTGATGCACGATTAAGAAACTTTTGATACAAGGATTTGCATTATTGAAAACTTTGATATGAGTTTTCAGTGACCTGCTTCAAAACTACGGAGCTTTTGGATATCTTGTAAATGGGTATCCGTTATTCAGTAATTTATTCTGGAATTAAATGCTGCATGTCTTTACTTCCATAATTAATTTTGTTCTATTTTGTGATCTTACAGTAAAAGAGATTGTCACAATATTGGGGGAATATCTGAAGGATGATCCTTGGTTAGCCCTATTGTGCAGCCATTTAAAGTAAGTCAATCATTTAAACTGATCCTTCATGCATAGAAGTAACCCAACAAGTTTAAATTGGATAATGTTATCATTTTAGATCATTCTACTGATTTAACTATTTCCTGAAAGGAAAAAAAGCCTAAACTGCTCGAACTTGCTGGTGTCTGCAGATTGAATTTAGAGGAGGCACTTCAAAAGGCATCCAAGAATGAATCAGACCCAGGTTTTCTAGAGAATACGCCAGTGTCCTCTTGTCCTCCATTGGTATGTTAGTATGATTTCTCGTGGTTCGTTTCCTTTCTTTGGTCATTCATGTGTCACAACTTGTCCAAAACAATTCTGTTTTCTAGGGAAAAGCTGATGCTGGGAAGACAAAATCAAGCAATGCAAGACAATCCAAAAAGCTGAAAACCGAAACTGATTCTCAGAACATCAAGGACATGTTCCGCCGAGTCTCTACAAGGAAACACTGACTGAAGATGGACGATAGAAACAACTAGTAATGCAGTGTTCTAGTGTGGATCTTGCCACTAGATGATTGTGTATATTAAACTTTTCACAGAAACATTTGTTCTAACAGCGTTCGCAGTTTTAAGTTACCGTAGGCTGGCTACTTGAGAGTTGTTTCCCCTAATCCTTTCATCTCATTCTTTTTCTTCTTTCCTCTGTTACCTAGATTCAACTATGGAATTAGACATCAACATGCAGGCTGCAATATTGCAGTCTTCTTTTTAAATGTTGGCTAATTGGAACATAATTCCACTGAAGCTGCAATCTTTGCTTGAGATTTTTTGGCCTGCAGAGATTTTGTTAGGCTTAGCATTTTCATCAAGTGTAACCCTTTAGCATGAATAGAGGATAAACACTACTGCTACTACAACAACAACAACTAAGCCATTTGTCCCAAGTATTTGGGGTAGGCTACATGACCAAAAGAGAATTACGCCGGATCGGACACAAGGATCAGCTTTCTCCACTCATTTCTGTCGAGCAATATGTCTTCACTAAGACCTTTAGTCTGTATATCTTGTCGTATTACCTTCATCCATGTTTTTCTTCGGTCTCTCCTGCTCTCTTTTAACTCGTCTTAATTTGATACGCTTTACTCGCCGGACTGGCGCATCTGTAGGTCTACGTCACACATGATCAAACCATTGTAGACGGTTTTTTCTCATTTTCTCTTCTATAGAGGCTACGCCTATCTTAGTACGAATATCCTCATTTCTCACCTTATCTCTTCTCGTGTTATCACACCTAACGAAGCATGTGCATCTCTGCTACACTCATATTGTGGGCATGATATCTGTTTATAACCCACACATAGAGGATAAACACTACTATACACTAAAATGTTTGGATCAATAAACCAACACATAGATATGCTCTTCTTATCTTTAGGCTGAAATTGAAATGACATAGCAACATACATGTCTTAGTTTCTTGTGAGAAAGATGCTCAAGAAAATAGCTTCTGATTACTCTCAAACTCCATCAGATTGAAGAGTTTTGAGTCTCATATAGTTGCCTTCTAATACGCTCTGCAATATTTAAAAAGGGTTAATTGTTTTATGTACGACTTTGAAATGTTGAATGATGCAAAGTGAAAGAGTTATCAACTGATTCGTAAATTAGAATGTAGATTTCTCGAGTAGGATAAATTTTGTGTGTTTCTTTGTCTTGGACTCATTTCATCATTCTAGTAATTACCATTTCTTAAATGGATTTCAGATACATTAGGTAAAGTACCTTTTTAGCTATCTCATACAATTTCCTTTAAACCATGTTGAATTTGAAATCATTAAGACTAAGTCAGTGTTACTGTGAAGTGGCAAGAATTAGGGCATTATTGGCTATTTTTAGAAAAAGACTTCCATTATATGTGAATCAACTATTTCCTGAACTTTTTGGTCTTGTTCCTTGTTATTAAGAGCAAATATAATATTACCTGGAAGAATAAATATTTATGTTAAAGATGCATTGTGTTCTAGCAGATTCAGAAGAAATCTGTTCAGTTTTAAGGGTGTATGTATTAATGAGCTTCATATTGAAATTATAAATGATGAGGAGATATGATATATTTGAATTACTTATATTGCCTCATTTCAAAAGCATGTAGTAGAGAAACTCTCAGCTTTCTCATCTGAACTATACTTTACAACAATAAAGGCAATAAATTAAATATTGTAATGAACTAGAAGTTCAATGATCTAAACCTTTTTATGTTTTGGCATGATGATTTGATCACTTGGGGTCATCCACATGATTATTCATTGAAGAACCAGAATATTCTTTTATCTAATGACTGTCTGTATGGCTTGTTCACAAGGAACATTAATTGTTAAACTATCTCTACTAAAAGTTGTTGATGAATCCTCGTCTTGAAATTTACATTGGATTTAATTCTCCATCAATAATTAAATATCTTGAAACCCCTGACAGGTGATATGTTTAAAACACGCTTTGCAGATTGTCATTTTGATAAATAATTTTCCCGCCGTTAGGGGAGAAAAGTGTCGATTCCTAAAGGACGACATAAAATTTCATGGAATGCATCATCATTGTCTCATCTTGACCCACATACAAATGAAAGTTAACTCGAAGTTCAAAAAATTATTCATTTGCAAAGAATTGCAAATTAGTTACCTGATGCATTTATTGACACAAAGAAAATGACAAAATTTCATATACCGACTGAAAATACTCCATCTCGAATTGATTACTCTAAGAGACAACCTGATAATACGTCAAAGTATGCCAAAAGCGTGGTCGTTCTGTTGGTTCGAAAGATAAAAATCTCCAAAAGAAAAGAATACTAGAAGTACATACTCCTAAAGTAAATAAATTTTCAATTGAAAAAATTACTGATTAGTTTACAATTAATGAAGAAATAGCCCCTGAAGAAGCATATACACCCGAAGAAGCGCATACACATGAAGTGATCTCTTTGAATTATATGAGAATAAGAGAAAACTGGGATAGAAAGAAAATTATTATTAATAATGCATTTGCATATATTGTCGCTCTAGATATTATAATAAATAATCAGGACCTTGAACCAAAAAGTATAGAAGAATGTCGACATAAAGATGATTCGTCAAAGTGAAAAGAAGCTATCCAAATAGAATTAAATTCTCTGAAAATCGCAAAGTTTTTAGACCAGTAGTTCAAACACGTGAGGTGTAAAATCCCGTTGGATATAAATGGGTGTTCGTGTAGAAACATAATGAGAAAAATGAAATTGTGAGGTACAAAACACGATTAGTAACATAAAGTTTCTCACAGAGACCTAAAATAAATTATGAAAAGACATATCCTCTCATGATGGATGCAATCACAGTTTAATTAGTTTGGCAGGCACGAAAAATCTTAATATGTGATTTATGGACGTAATTATAGCATATCTATATGGGTCACTTGATAGTGATATTTACATCAGAATTCCTAAAGGATTTAAAATGCCTGAAGCAAATTACCCCAAATCTCATGACATATATTCAACCAAATTACAACAATTCTTATCTGGACTAAAATAATCTGAAAGAATGTGGCATAACTTGCTTTAGTAAATATCTCTTATGAGAAGGATATATAAATTAACCAATTTGCCCATGTGTTTTTATTAAAAAGTCTAAAAATGGTTTAGCCATTGTTGCAGCATATGTTAATGATCTAAATTTTGTTGGAATTTCCAAAGAGCTCATAAAAATTGCTACTTATTTAATGGAGGAATTTTGGGAAGACAAATTTTGTTTAGGGTTGCAAATTGAACATTTATCAAATGGAATATTTATTCATCAATCAACATATTTAGAAAAAGTTTTGAAACATTTATGGATAAAGCCCATTCATTAAGCAGATGTAATGGTTGTTTGATCATTTAATGTGAAGAAATATCATTTTTGCTCTTAAGAAGATAACAAAGAGTTATGTGATCCTGAGTATCATACCAAGTGCAATTGGAGTTCTAATGTATCTTCCAAATAACATACGCCCTAACATAGCTTTTTTTACTAACCTATTAGCAAGATTAGAGTCTGCACCAACTCGAAGGCATTAGAATGATATTAAGCATATCTGACGTTATTTCGTGGAATGACTGAAATGAGCTTATTTTATTTTAAGGGATCAAAGTCAGAAATAGTTAGCTATGCAGATGTTAGTTATTTTTCTAACCCACATAAAGTTAGATTTCAAACATGATACGTATTCACTTGTGGTGATGCAGCTATACATGAAATCTACAAAGCATGACTAACTACAACATTTAGAAAGATGATTAACAATATTGGAACTTAGAAGTAGGTCTACACACTGTTCTCTTTTTCCTTCGTCCAAGTTTTTATTTCATTAAGTTTTTCTTGGCAAGGTCTTAACAAGAAAGTATCACACACTCGTCAAGCGCACAAGAATATGTACTTTTTTTCTTTAGTACAAGCTTTATCCTATCGGGTTTTACTGGCGAAGTTTTTAACGAGACATATTCATGGATGATGAACATTCAAGTGGGAGTGTTGCAAATGCATGAATTAGTGAATGACCACCGTTCATCTCTGCCTTCTTCCTCGTATGAACGCATGAGCTAGAGATTGATCTCTCCACCTTCTTTCTTGTAACCTATGTTGTGAATGCTTGAATTATTGGGTGTCATCTCTATTTTCTTCCTTGTAACTTATGATTATATTTGCCTATAAATAGAAGCTACAATGATGAATGAACAAGCTCTTCTCATTTCTCTAAATTTTCTTTTGTTTAATAACAAGCTGATGCTTTGCATGACTTTTTCCAATACGCTAACAGATTCTAACCCTTTCAAAATTCTCTCTCTCTTCCACCCTATAGGAATTCACAGGTATATCATCCTTCAAAGTACACTGTTGGTTTCTCTTAGAAGAATCTTTCTCGCTGTCATCTATCTTCTCTCTACTTGAAATTTGCTCTTATTTTCCCATTTATTCTTTCAGACAGAGATTAGAATCTAATAAATTTATGCTAACAAAGTCTACTTCATGCAAACACAGATTCTATACTCCAATAAATTTATGCAAGGAAAAAGAGAAGAATGCAAATGCTTAATTTTCATTTGTGGTAACCTTTCTTCATATGATGGATTTGGTGATGTGCAATAAGAGATGATCCTCGAATGCCAAATATATGTCAATGGTTAAGAAACAGTTCATTCCACAAAAATAATGCACATCCTGCACAGGTTCTAGCTAAACAGTTGAGACGATAGCAGTTAAAATCTCTAACAAACAATGTTCCCACAGCATCTCCCTCAACACTGTAAGGAGAAGAAAAAGATGAGAAAAAAGGTTCGAGAAATGTAATTTTGTATGTCCGCCAAGAGAGAACTTTAGTATTTTGGTATCTCATTCCCAAAAACCTGCAGATTGGTTAGAGAACTATCAGAACATGCTGTGCTGCTTGCATCTTTTTCTTCTCAAATAAAACAGGAGGATCACTGGAAGTATAATTACCTGAACCTATGCCAACAAGAAACTGCTAAACTCCCAAAAGAAGAAAAACAAAAAAACAGTGATTGACGGTTCCACGGCTAATCTGACCCAATCAAATCTTTTCCTGCAAATGAAAACAGACGAGGGAACAGCAGTCAGAATCCTCGACTTTGACAGTACCTTCATTCTTTGAAGCATTCCTCTTAATATGTTAATCCGCTGGATTTCATAGTTGAAAGTAGGTATCAATCTAGGTTTCAACAACCTCGTTATTCGAGCCTGATTTTGCGGATGCTTGGAACATTCTGGCATAAGCCTTTCGCTCTCGATCCCGTCTATCAGCAACCTGTAAACAATTTCAGAAACCCAATTGTTAGAAAATCCCAGGGGCAGCTCAATTCAGAAAAATGGGTGTATGGTTCCACTCACCCTTTTCTTTGCAGCAGCGAGTTCCTCCTTTATCTTTCCTGCAAATAAACATATTTTCAAGAGAGTAGATCGTCAATCGCTTGACACGGTAAAACATTTTTAAGACATAAAAGTAAAATTCATGAAGAGATTTGACCATCGTTGGGCTCTAACTCTAATGCTTTCTTGAAGCTTTCAACTGCAGCATCCACATCATTTAGTGCTATATGTGCCTGGAAAGATTTTACAAAGGCCAAAAATTAGCCATTCAGAGCTTGTTCAGGCGGAGGCTAGCTTTGTCAAAATAATGATGAATAACAACAATAATAATTTTAATAGTAATATTGAAGAACACAAAAGAGAGAATGAAATTTCCAGTTCAGAAACAATAAAAAAAGCTCTCACAAGAACAAGAACAAGAACACTCAGGTATAATAGCTAATACCAATTTTGGGCATGACTCCTGATACAATGAAAGAACCACTGGAAATTGCTTTAAGAGTTGTTAAATGATGACATTTACATCTAACACTAAGATAAGTGAACTAGTTAAACTAGCATCTCTTCACCATAACAAACAGCAATAAAAAATCAACTGGGTCCAGTCACCATAACAAAAGTCAACGAGAATAAGTCTACTCTAGACTCTAGAGCCATTGTTTAACTTGCTAGACTATAATGAATTTAATCGTGTGTACAACAGAACTTCGTTTCTTCTATAGCGTAAAATCTATGGAATCTAACAACTGCTATTAAAAAGTCTAAAGAAAATTAGTTTTTGTATTTCTGATAATTACAAGGAATAACTAACCTGTGGATAGATCATCTACCAGTAATCCAAAGATTTTTTAAGTATCATCTTTTAATTTGCTATAGCACAGTTCTTGTCTAAAATACTCATCTCACTAATTTGTCATCTTTTACAAAGTATGCTAAGGTAATCTCTGCAATACCCATTAGCGAATGATAATCAATGGACCTACTTTCCACCTACAGCTTCTCTTGGAACATGCAATTAGGTCATGGTGCACGAGTAGTTTGCTCCGGATTCAGTTCAATGCCATAAAGTCTGTTTCTAGTTCAAGACGCAATTTAATTCAGAAACTTAAATATATCTCAAGCTGAATCGTTAGGTGGGCTCTAACAATTAACATTGAGAATCCAATGAAGCTAATTTAAACAAATTAGATCTATGTTCAAACCCAGGATTCCTAACTTTCATGCACATCATATAGATTCATCTATATGAATGTTTTACGTGCAGACCAATAGACCATTTTATGAATGTTATCTACACATGTACGTATCAATTTTGAGACCAGATAATGTTTAACTATTCTCCGAGATAAGTTAGGTGTAACATGTACCAGCTGTAATCCAGATGCCTTCAACAAGAACTAATTAAAATACCAGCTTCTGATACAGACACTGGCATTTAACCTATAATGGTGAATACTAGGTACATATTATCCACTATCATATCTATAATAAAAATAATTTCCACATACATGAAAAACTTGAGTCTTACGCATGCTTTGAGGCTTATGTCCTTTATTGCTAGGGGCTAAAGGCTTTGCCTTTCTAAATATAACCTGGCAGAAAGATTGTTACAAGCTTTATCTATGTCAGAACCCTCACTGCTGAGTATATACAACTAAGGAATCAATAGGACAAAGCAATTAGAAAACATAAAAAATTATAGTTGGTTGTCTGGCTTCCGCTATATGCTTGGCCAATAACATAATCTACACAAAGATGTTACATTTATGACAATCTGCCAAGTGGAATCCACACAGTTAGAGTGACCGTTATGCAAGAAATATTAGCAAACTACCCAAACAATCAGATAAATCATTTTTGTGGTAGTCAAAATTAATATATTCATATTCTTAAATTCAAAAGCTGCAAGCACGGACGACACTAACCTGACCTTGGCGAAAAAAGGCTTTGCCATAACCATCTCTTTCCCGCAAAGCAAATTCAGCATCCAACAAGGCACCCTTGAAATCTCCTAGTTTCAATTTGCATGCCTAGCAGTTGAAAGAAAACATGAGTAATGTAGATGAAGTGAAAAGAAATGTGTGTGTGCATGCGCGCGCGCGCGCGTATTTCAATCAAGGAAGTTGCACATAGAGAATGTACCCAGGTACAAACATGGAATTCTTTAATCAAAAGAGCATAATCGTGTTTCAGTTAGATCAGAAATTAATGAGCAGGTTTTCTAAATTGATTAGTGAAAAAAAAAGGTGAGTTAATATTTCAGTTGATGAAGGACACACCCAACTGGGACAGAGAATATCTTGAATTCAAATAGCATGATTATGTTTAGTTAGACCAGAAATTTCTTATGCAGCTTTCCATATTGATAAGTAATTGCATCTTACCATACACATTAGAAAGAACCAAACATGCAGCTTTCCAGGATCATGTTCAGCAATTTCAGTCACATGAGAAATTAAGTGAGCAGCATGATAAAATGGTAGAACTTTACCACACAATATTAGAAAGCTAGAGGAAGTGATAAGTTACTTTTTTGTCAATCTGGAAATCAAACCAAGTGATAATTAGAAACTTCATTACAAGATTTTTTTTTTTTTTTTTTTTTAATCCAAGGGTACTTGTGCACTTTACTTATTGATCTTTTTTCCCAACATCTCTTGACCACCTTGTGCCACATCTCTCTTGTTCCTTCAATCAAATTGGATATCACAGAACACTGTTGTTCCAGATCGCAGACAGAGACATCCACACAAAAATATTCCTGCATGACTACAGTTTAAAATGACAATAAAACAAAAACAAGAAGGTTTGCTTCAGCTCTATGGTTTATAATGTAGGCATAAAGTTAATTTTTTTAGTTTTAGAACTTTTTTGCATTTTTAAGCCTCTATTTTAATTTCTATTTTCAGAAGGCCTTCTTTGATTTGTGACTCTTACTAAAAATGATTCAGCAATGTCAAGAATCCCTCAACATTTGTTCGGTGGGTGGGTGAGGCAGGGGATTCTGGAGCTGTTCCATGTGGAAAGCGGCCTAAATGGCTGGTTGTAGCAAATTACGCTGACAGAAATCATGTGTACTTTCCAAAAACAAGGACCTTCAACATTTCTCTAGAACTAAGAGTGACACAAGATTTAGTCCAGTGGTTGTGTGCACCAATATAAGACTCTTTTAGGAAGAAAGTTGGCGAGGCATGAACCAGAAATAACGAGGGAAGCCTAGACAAGATAGAGAAAGAAAAGAACTGTAACATCTATAACTTATATATATCATAGAATAAAACCTATAACATAGTTTCAAACATCGGCTGATCCCACAATATGTCGGCAATATCGCATTGGATTTTGAGATACCATGTTAAGTTGTTAACCTTATAATATCGGCACCGATATGCCGATATTAACACCAATATTAATACTAAAAACCATGGACCAATACCAAGATTTTAAATCTTGATCTATAATCTGAAAGCAGCATATAACTTACTGATACTGGCAACTTAGTGACATATATACAAGAAAATATTCTAGTGAGAACTCCACGATGAGCCACTCCATGGATGATCCGAACCGTTATTCTTAATCTATATACTTTAATTAGGCTATCAATAAAAAATCACGTGATTCCGAACTTTATTGCCCATGCACCAAGTGATTACAAAATATATGTTATATTCGCAGTAGAATAAAGATGTCATCTGATGGATGATTAAAAAGACTTAGAATCGCGTGAATTTTCATTCGTAGCCTAATTAGAGCATGTAGATCAAGATGAACAGTTCGAATCATACACGTGGTGGCAGGTTGTGGAGTTCGCACGAAGCACTCAGTGAGAACGATTCTTACCGGAATAGTTCCCTATATATATATATATATATATATATATATATATATATATGAGAGAGAAATGTAAATCAGCTGACACAGGAGGCAACTCCCTCCTATGTCGCACTCAAAAATCATATTTTCCGAGTGAATTTTCAAGATCCGACCGCACATTATCATATTCATATTCTAAAATATACACATATAAAAAATCAAGTGATTTGAAATACGTTTACTCATTGATCTAATCGTTCCATTTTGTTCTATTGTTAAAAAATCGTTAATGTTTGAACCCAAAGAAAATGGAGTAAACAAACTTCAAATCACTTGATTTTTATATGTGTATATCTTAGAATATGAAGATGATAATGTGCGGTCGGATCTTGAAAATTTACTCGGGAAATTGATTTTTGAGTGCGACATAGTAGGGAGTTGCCTCCTGTGTCAGCTGATTTACATTTCTCTCTCTCTCTCTCTATATATATATATATATATATATATATATATATATATATATATAGAGAGAGAGACTTGTGTCCTTCCAAAAGGATTTGAGGCTGAATCCTTCCCACTCTTATACAAACATTCGGCATTCGAATACAAGATCCACTCCGTTGAAGTTAATCTATATTATTTCAAGTATCTATAAATCAAAAATCAAGTATATTGAATACTTTTTCCCATGCATCATGTAGGGAAAAAACGGACGGCCTAAATAGTGAGTTGGTTAGTTTAACAGTATAGAACATTTGAAACCTAACAAAATTGGTTTGTAGGGGTTTTTAAATGTTTAGATCATAATCCAATGACCGGATCGAGAATTTGTATGCCTAAAAACATATATCTAATTAACTCATTACTTTCGGCCGTTCTTTTTGCGTGGCTTGATGAATGGACAAAAAGTATTCAAAACACTTAATTTTTAATTTATAGATACTTGAAATAATATAGATTAACTTCAACAGAGTGGATCTTGCATTCAAATATCGGAGGGTTGTACCTGAGTTGGAAGATTCAAGCTTAAATCCTTTTAGAAGGACACAAGTCTATATATATACACACACTTATGTAGTTCCGGGAGAATTCGAGCCCGAATCCTTCCCACTCAAATATCAACATCCGACATTCAAATACAGATTCACTCAGTCGAAGTTGATTTATATTATTTAAAATAATTAAAAAAATCAAGTGTTTTGAATACTTTTTGCCCATTCATCAAGCTGCACAAATTGGACGGCCGAAAGTAATGAGTTGGTTAGATATAGTCTTTAGACATACAAATTCTCGATCCGACCATTTGATCATGATCTAAACATTTAAAAACCTCTACAAACCAATTTTTGTTAGGTTTCAAATGTTCTACATCGTTAAACTAACTAATTCACTATTTAGGCCGTCTGTTTTTCTCTACTTGATGTATGGGCAAAAAATATTTAAAATACTTGATTTTTAGTTTATAGATACTTGAAATAATATAGATCAATTTCAACAGAATAGATCTTGTATTTGGATGATGTATGGTTGTATTTGAGTGAGAATGATTAGGACTCGAATCCTTCCGAACTACACAAGTTTATATATATATATATATATATATATATATATATATATATATATAAGAACATTGCTCAAACTAAGCTTCATGAGAACTCTACGATGGGTCACCCCTCGAATAATCCAAATCATTCATCTTAATCCACATACTCAAATTATGCTAATAATAAAAAATCATGTGATTCCATGTTTTTTTACCCATACATTAACTAGTTACACAAAATGTTATATTAGAAAAAAATGTCATTTGATGCATAGGTAAAAAAGTCCAGAATTGTTTCTCATAGGATCATTTCCCTATGTACACACACCATCAAAACGTTGCCAAGAACAAGATTTTGGTTTTTTAGAAGTCTCTACGAGGATGTCCACTGTTTGATGCAGTATAGTCATTGCCTTGGTAATCCATCTGAAACAATGTTGTATAATTGGGGTTTTGATGTATATTGATGAGATCTTGTATAATAGCTCAAGAGTTCTTCTGATACATGTGATTAGGAGTTAGCTTGTGAGGGGTGACGACTAGGATCCTCTCACCCTCTAATTTCTAGGCATGTATATCAGTAGGATTGCCTAGAGCGTTTTTGTAATAGTGTAAAAGTTATCAATGGAATTATTATTATCTTTCAAAAAAAAGATCTATTCACACGATCAAACAATTATCAAATAACAAGCAAGATCATAATATTTAATAGTAGATAAAACAACAAATGAATTACTTACAATAAATGAAGGTTCTAAATATCGGATATCGGGATCGTATCGGATATGGGTTTTTCATATCGGATATCGGGGGAGATATCGAGGATACGCGCCCATATCGGGCGTTCATATCAGACACTATATATAATAAAATATTGATAACTAAAAGTTAATTTATTATCAAAAATATCATCTACTAAATAAAAATGATGAAATATGCATGCAAAGACGAAAAACGATTTACATTTGCAAGCAGCCGTGAGTCGTGCAATAAATAAGTTATTACTTGAAATTGAAAAATATAAGATTAGAAGTTGTATAATCTACTTACTTGAAAATCAAGCGTCGTCGTCGTTAATCACAGAGGAGAAAAATTAAGAAAATCGAGCCCTAACAATGCAAACAACACTTACATAGTCTGGTGACAGGTCAGGTTTGAGTTCAATGTTAATGGGTTCAAAATAATGAACCCAATTAAAATAAATCCATATCGACCGATTTTGCGCCAACTCATATCGGGTGATTTATCGGCCGATATTTCAAATATCGGCCGTTTTTTACTGCAAACGATATGAACAAACAATTTTCCCATATCGTATCAGCAGCAGACAAAAAAGGAGATATCGGCCGATATCTCAACTGACTCGGTCGATATTTAAAACAGGGCAATTAATGTGTATCTAATCGTTCTTGAGATATCACCTCAATCTTCGATTTGATCTTTTTTTTATCCTCGATTAGCATTTATTGTTATTCATCTCCATGGCCTTGGGATGATTCCAGTTGGCCTATTCCTAGTATGGATTGGATTAAAAGAGTGCCTAATATGGGTTGCCGGATCTCATCAACAGGATGAGACCTGTTGAGGGTTTAAGAGACTCCAAATTCTGTTGAGGGTTTAGGAGACTCCTACTACAACTAAGACTAGGGTTGGCCTCCTTCATATAAGGAGGCCAAGCCCTCCCTCTTTTTCTTCATGTAACAAAAGACTTCAAACTACTTTTTCCTCTTGCCTCCAACGTTGGTATTCTACTCTGTCTAGATTGTAATAGTGACCGACTCATTGTAGTTCCCTTAACGTAATGAAGAAGATCGTATTTTCATGGAGAAATCCTTCACATCAAGAAGTATGCTTCCGCTACGATATCATGATTCCAACAATGTGTTAAGAACCACCTGCTTGTTCACCACCCTGAATTCAACTTCATCCGCTACCTTGGTGGATGAGATCTCTAAAAATCTCTTTTCTACTTCTCCCAAAAGAATACTACAATCTATAAAAGATGATTGTCGTTCTTGATGAATCGATAATTTTAGTGATATTGTCTCTTAATGTGATATATTTTATACATTCATCGAGAACGACGATCATCTTGCATAAATTGTAGTATTCTTTCCTTAGAAAAGTAAAAAAGAGATTTTTAGAGATCTCCTACGTCATCTCATCAGCCAGGGTATGAAGTTGGACGCAAGGTGAACATACAAGTGGTTCTCAACACATTAATACGTCTTCGCAGGGTATATATTTCTCAACATATATAATATGATCTTTGGAGGGTATCAATTAATAGCCCAAAAATTATAAACCCTAATCTTCAAAAGATAAAAACAATTTCTTACCGAGGCTCTGATACCATCTAGAAATATTGGTACTTGCATACATATATGAAATAACCGTATACATACCGTAGCAGAAGCGCACCTCTTTTGATCCGAAAGGTTTCTCCACGAAAGAACAATCTTCTTGACAGTGGAAGGAACTACAGCGAACCAACGCGAGAACCTTCGTCACTTTCCACAACCCAAACTCAGGGGCTGTTTGTTTCGCGTAAAAGTCCGTAATTCGTAAATGACTTACAACCCAATTACAACTACGACGTTTGTTTGGACCGTAATTCGTAAAAGACTTACACAACCCAATTACCACTCACTTGCAACCTAATTACCACTCACTTACAACCCAGTTACAGTTAATTTTGTGGTCATACAAATTTGTATTATTTTTTATGTTAATATTAAAAATTTTAATATTTAGCATTTTTAATATTTATTTGCGATATTAAAACTTTTTAAATTACCAAATAGTTAATTTTGTGGTCAACTTTTTCACTTATGACTTACACATTACGACAACCAAACACCGTAAAGCACAATACACTTTTCCACTTACAACTTTATATTACCAACCAAACATCATAAAACTTACATGCATGTAACTCATTTACAACTGTAAAAGACTTTACCAATTACGACTTACGAATTACGGCCAGTTACGACAACCAACAGGCCCTCAGTAGAACATTAATATTAGAGGGAAGAGGACAGGGAGGTGGTTGCAACTCTCTTTTTACATAAGAAAGAGGGGAAGGCTTGGCCTCCTTATATAGAGGAGACCAACCCTCCTAGCTATATTAGGAGTCTCCTAAACTCTCAACACATCTTCTCTGGGTTAAGTTATTTTTGTTTTATCTACTTTTGAATATTATGAACTTATTTGTGATCTTGCTTGTTATCTGAAAATTGTTTGATTGAATGAATATATCTCTAGATCACCATTAGATGGCATAATATTCCACATTGGATATATATATATACACTAAGACTCGAGGGATTATAACGGGAACATGGTTTATCAAAACTTAAAAGAGAAACAAAGAAAAACTGAGCTAATATAAGTCGAAGAAAATTATCAACATTTATAAATTTGAAATTTATAATCATGAGAAACCAAAAAAAGATATTACTTAGAGCTAATATAAGGTAATGGTGCCTCCCACGTGCATGTTTGGGAGGTGTTTAGGTTGTGTTAAAATTGTGCCAATCTATGTCAAGGAATCTTTTCATATTTATTAAGCCAAACATATTTTTCAACATGGCCAATATAAAACATTACATTTTTTATGGCACGACTCCAACACATGATTTTCCAGTTCTTTCAAAAGTGTGTCCAAAATTTTAATATGTTTAGGCAAGTGTCCTGCACTTTGAAACACAAAAACACGGATCTTGCTTTGAGGTGTCTATGCCTTTATAGGTGTCACAAGACCTTTCCATCAAATGAGGTAGGTTATACACATTAATCGATAAAAACTTGGCACATTTTCGTGACAAGTTACCAAACTAACATCGATGGTTTATTATATTGGGAAAGTGACATGGGAAAAAGAACCAAGAACCATAAACCAAGAAGGCTAGAACATTTACTAAAGCAAGAATATTGTTGAACTCAAATATCGATTAGAACAAAAGTAAATAAATGGAAAGTGAGCACCTAAGAGCAGATCTAAAATAAGTGTGATAAGTATAGCGTAAATAAAAATAAACAAAATCTAACAAGAGAGGTAGGTCGACACCATTTTTCTATCTTCATTGCCATCAGTTTGCTACCTTTGATCTATTAAGTAAAAGATGGGAACATGATATTGAAGAGTCGAAAATATATTTATCCTACAGCTTGCACGAAAACGAGACTACTAAAGTCGTCAATGGAAAATTATAACTTGTTGCATTATGAACAAATGTATATTGAGGGTCTCACAAGAGGGCCTCCAAGTTCAGGAAGCAAGTTAATGCAATAAAGAATTGTGAACTTTTACAAATGTCATTTAATTGCTTTCAGGAAAGCAATTCCACAAGGATGCCAACTCATAAACATCAACTAGGAAGGATCTACACTAATATAAACAATGAAGCTTTCATGATATCTAGGATTGGGTTTATACTTTTCTTTTTTGAAAGGAACACGTGGAAGACCACTACATTCATTATACCTTGCGGTTCCATGCAAACTTAATTTTACAAATTATATGCAGCTAGACAGCTACAGAAATAAAGAATAGAACATGTATGATTACATAAAAGTATGAATACCTGCATATCAGTGAATTAGACCTAATTAGGCAAGCTCACAAAATGCCTTTCACAGAAAGGCACAAAACCCACGCTAGGAGCAGTTATTTAAGAACCATTAACTTAACATATTGTCCAAATAGTTAGGCAGTGCATATTAGTATAATCCAGGATTGGGAGTATGGAATATCCAACACATTGACCACAAAATAGAAATTTAAGGAAAGAAGAAAGAAAGAAAAGGATGGAGTTAATTGGCTTACCAAGGAAGAAATAGAAGGCTATTTGTTCAAGGAAAAAGCAACTCGACACAATTTTATTGATGCTCAGATGTTCAACATGCTCTTCAACAGCTAGGGGGTGGCAATCGAGGTTTCGACATGATGGGTCAAACCCAAACGTTGTTGGTCCAAAGGCCTATCACTCTAGTTTTGATGATGATTAACTCATGTAGTTAAAGTACTAATGATCTTGTGATATTTAAGTGACATGTTTAATCAATATCTTAGTATATTTGTTTGGTTTCAACAAGAGACTCAAAGTCAAAATTTAAAGCTAACAAGTATTGATTCAAGAGCTCAAGTACAAAGGTAACATCTAGCACTCACGGAGGAGTCAAACTCAAAGGAATCAAGTTCGGATCAAGTCAAGATGAAGAAGAAGAAGATCAAGAAGAGAGAAGGCTTAAAGTTTGTATAAGAGTTTGTAAGTTTGTTTTAAATTCTTGTAAAGTATATATTAGATTTGATTGCTCGAGCTCTCACACATACACAAAAGTTTTAAACATGGTTTATAAAGTTTCATTGAAATTGAATTTATGGTTTAAAGTTTGTTTTTATTAAAAGTGTGATTTTGTGAAAAGAACTTCTCAAAAGCAAATTTATATTGGTTTATATGTGTATTGGAGTTGTCCATAGTATTAAAGCTTCAAAAGAGTTTTAATAACTTGTTTTCTGTATCTTATACATGTTTGAAAAAACTTTTTTAAGTTTAAAGTTTAGTTTTTATAAAATCTTGTTTAAACGAAGTATATTTCAAAATGAATTTGAAATCTCAAAGAAGTTCAAAATGTTTAAAATATATTTTGATTTTAATCATATATATTTGCACTTTGAATTATTTACATGAACTTATTTTGTAGAATTCATAGAAATTTATTTGATTTTTAAAAAAAATTAACATTTTATTTTTGGCCTCAGGCCGATCGACCGGATGTATCACAAGCCAACTAGCTTGTGCACGTAGTCGACTGGGTAGTCAATCATGGTTCACAATCGCGGTCTCGGCCGCCGACTCGGCGGGCACTGAGACGGATCGGTCTCGGTGACTCGGATCGGTATCGGGCGATACGCGCAAAACGCTACATAGAAAGCTAAAAAATTCTGAAAAAATCATGATAAATCTTAAAAAAATGGAGACATCCATATTCATGTATCACATGTCTGTTGGCCCAAAGGCCTATCACCCTAGTTTTGATGATGATCAACTCATGAAGTTATGATTACTAATGATCTTATGTTTAATTAGTGACAGATTCCTTATCAAGATCTTAGTACGTGCATAGCTCAACAAAGGATAAAATGTCAAGATTGGAGCTAGCACGGTGATCCAAGGAGCATTTGGATCAAGCTTGGACCAAGTCAAGAAGATGAGAAGACTTCAAGTGAAGACTTCAAGAAGATGAAGACTTGTGTCTAGGTATAAGATTTTGTTTGTATTTTTAGATAAAATGTAAAGGATAGATAGTTGGTGGATTGCTCAAGTCTATTTCACACACACACTCTTGATAGCACTCTTGATTTAATTGATTTCATAAAAGATTTCTTTTTAGAAAAGAATTTTTATTTAGTAAAAGATTTTCTTTGAGACAAAATATAAACTTTGGTTTTGGTATTTCTATCATATATATCTTTTCAAACCATAACCAAGTTTAGAGCTTTATGATCAAAAACATAGATATTTTATTATGATTGTGTAGTGGATCATATCCATACACACTATGCTTTATAAGTTCAAAATATCTTGTTTTTGTATTTTGTGAAGTTATGGAAAAACAAGTCTTAGAAAGACATGTTTTTAGAAAAACAGTTTTTATTGTGATTAAAACTATTTTTAGATTTACTGTGAATTTATGGGATTTTTATTGAGTGAAAAAACCTATTTTCAAATCCCGTATCTGTGCAGAACTGTGCAAACTGTTTCAGGCTTCAGCGGTCGACCGGACCGGTCGACCGGGTCTGAAGTCGGTCGACCGGATCAGTCGACCGACGTGCACAGACGTGCACGCCTTGGTGCACTGGAGGACGGTCGACCGGGTCGGTCGACCGCTTCGGAGAGCTTTGCTCTCTGGAAATATCGGCCGACCGGTCCGGTCGACCGACAGAGAGATTACTCTCTGCTCCAGTGGGTCGATCGACCGAGCCGGTCGACCGGAGGCTCCAACGGTCGGATTTTGACCGTTGGCGGTCGACCGGGCCGGTCGACCGGTAGCACTGACAAAGCACCAACGGCTCTATTTTCTGACAGCCTATAAAGGGGGTCTTGTCAACTGTTTTTAGTAGAAGATTTTGGAGACCTTTGAGCTAGTTTTTCCAACTGATTTCAGAAGTTCTCTCCACATAATTGAGTGCAAATACTTCCCATCTTAAAGGGAGTTTTTATCAAGAGAGTGTTTTAGTGATTCTTTGATATTTTCACCATAGTCTTTCCTTGCTTTTCTCACACCACACTTGAGCTATCCATTGCTAGATATTCCTATAGGTGTGTTGTAGTGAGAGTGCTCTTTAGGTGATCAAGTGTTGTGATCATCAAAGAGATTTTTCTTTGTTCTTTGAGGATACGGGCAAGTGTGCTCGTTGGTGGTTGAGTTCGGTTGTGAACTCTTTGGTTTGAGGTGCGGCCTCGGCGAGTCAGTGGACTTGCGTGTGTACGGGACTTGGGAGTCCGAGGGCTTGTAGGTGTTGCGGCACCGGGGAGAGATCCATTGGGATCTTGCATAGTGGAAATCCTTCGTGTGTCGAAGGCGGGGATGTAGAGCAAGTGTGCTCGAACCTCGAAACATACCCTTGTGTTTGCGATTGCTCACTCTTGCTCTCTTTCTCACTTAGTCTCTTTTATATCTTGCATTACTTACATTGTCTTTACTTTACATGCTTGATATACCCTTGTGCTTATATTGTTATATACTTGCGTGGGATTGCTTGTTAACACTAGTATTCACCAAGAGAGCCAACGCGGCACCTCAACCCATTCAAGGGGAATCTAAAGGAGCTTGTCCAGAGCCTCGCAAGGGGAATTCGGCAACACTCTTGAGTTATACATAAGTGTTTAATTAAAAGAAGTTTTAATTGGTCATAATTGTTTTAACTTCCGCATTATTTGTTCATAAGTGACCATTAGATTAGCCAACACCTATTCACCCCCCCTCTAGGTGATCTTACAATTGGTATCAGAGCTAGTGCTCTTGATTGGGTCTAACAACCTAAGAGTTAAAGATCCTCATTTTAGGCTAATCACCATACTTTGTACACACACCATGGACTTTATATCACCACCCACCTTTGACATCCTTAACATCCAAATTTGGAAGGTTAAGATGTCCTTGTTCCTCAAAGCCCTAGGATTTAATGTCTATCTTGCCACAACTAATAATGCATATTGTTTAAATGGTAAGAATCTTGAGGCTAATGCAAAAGCCCTTCATGCTTTAAAGTCAACCCTAAATGATGATTATTTATCTAGGGTTTCTAATGTTGAATCGGCTTTTGTAGCTTGGAACATCATCACCTCCCTTGGCGAAAAGGACTTATACTATGCGGGGAGCGATTCGGACGTTGGAAGCGACATCTCCAACGTATGCTATATGGTCCAAGGGGATAACCCCCTTGAGGTAAACTCCGAATCCGATGATGATAGTATGTCATATGATGAGCTCTCTACATTTTGTCAATTATTGCTTGAGAGACATGACATAATTAAGAAAGAAAATAAAAATTTGAAAAAGGACATTGCATGCATGCATAAGGAACAAGATTCATTTAGAAGTAACATTGCATGTTTAGAAAAAGATAACAAGAATTTGAAAAAGAATTTTGATGCCATGCTTAATTATAAAGATTCATTAGAAAATAAAATGGCATGCTTAGAAAAAGAAAATAAAGATTTGAAAAATAAGATTGATTTGGTGGAAAAACAAAAAGAAGTTGTTTTTCATGAAAATAAATCTTTAAAAAGAAAAATTTGTGAAAAAGAAAAGGAAAATGTTTGTAAAAAGAAAAAGAAAATTGTTCATATATCTCATCATGCTTCTCATGCACACATTGATCAAAATGAGATAAAAATTTGAAAAATAAAATTGATAATTTGAGCTCTAATTTGAGCTCATGTGCATTCAATCATACTAGATTGGAATCCTTATTTCAAAAGAAACAAGTTCCTCATACTCATGCACATTCACATCATGCACATGCTTATGATGCACATCATGCTCACACTCCCACTCATAAGTATGCTAAGGTGTACATATGTACACATTGTGGCCGCAAAGGCCATTTAGCAAAATTTTGTTTTGATAAGAAACCTCATTATATTTTGCTAAGTATAAAAGATTTTGGGATCCTTACAATAAAGCTAACCCCAAAGGACCCAAGAAAGTATGGGTACCAAAACCCCACCTTTTGATTTTGATGTAGGTGAGGGCTCTCACAAAACGTGAGAGGATTGGTGCCTTGGTAGCCAATGAATGGACATGATGGACAAACATTTGGATGCATTGCTATCAAGGAATCTTGGTGGGAAAGACCACCATACTTGGAGCCTTGGAGTTGGTAACAAACTCTAAACTCCTATTTTATTTATGTACATGCTTTTAATTTCATATATTCATAGCATGTTCATGTTTTAAGATTTTGTGTGCTTTATGTGGTAGTTACATGCTTAGATGTAGATTTGTCAAACTTGTATGTATACATATACAAATAGTGAACTACAATTGATTCTTAAATATTTGGACTTCATGCTCACTTGTATCCACTTTATGTATTTGTATAGACTAGTTTTGATGATTCTCCTTTATACATGTTTTGCCAATTTTTATGATTTACTTCATGTATATGCATGTTTAATTCAAATCTAGTAAATATACATGTATACCCGTGAGTCTCTTGCTTTCATGCAAATACATTTAATAGACTCTTTTATTTTTGGGATATGTATGCATATTGTTAGATTTGTATAAATCATACATATACCATGAAGATTGCTATTTTTATGAAAAATGATTTTGAGTTGATTTGTTTCGATGAAAATGATTTCTATGTTAATCATATTTGATTTGAGCTTAAATGACTACTTTCATAAAGATACTATTTACATAACCTTTGAACACTCATCTTTTAAGAAAATAGATAATGTTGAGCTTTATAGACTATGAGTAGTTGAACTTTTATGTACTTAGTACTATTTATGAAAAACATATGACTTTTTATTTATGAAGGATCTTTAACTAGTTTGTCAAAAATCCATTTAAACTAGTTATCTATTCTTCTATTGATGCACATGATTCTATTTTCTATGAATAAATTCTTTTATGTTCTCAAGATTTGAATGCCTCATGTATTGAATATTAGTTTAAATGTTAAGTTCTATCAACACTAGGATTTATACTTGCACATATTGTGGGTTACAAATAAATCTATTTATATGTGTGCTTAAATGCCTATTTGAACCATTAGATGTGCTTGTATTGCTTAGTTTTGATGATCATTACATTTTCAACTTATATTCCCATTTTGGATGTGATTATGATCATGTGTTTTCATTTCATGTATATGTTTATTTTGTCAAAACATTAAGATATACATGGATACCTCTTGAGTCATTTGCCTTTAATGCAAATCTATTTATATAGACTCAATTGTGTTTAAGAGATATGTATGTACACTTATTGCATTGACTAAACATACATATGCCATGAAATACAATTTTGTTGATTTTCATGTATTAAAAATTTGTGATGATTTTTCATGTATTCAAAATTTATAGGAATATTGAGTTTTATTGCTATTTTTCATGATACCATGTTCCACATAACACTAGCACACTCACTTCTTTTTGATATGGACTTTATGGATAGAGTGCTTTTTAGTGCCTTGTGTTTCATTGATATTTCATGAAAAACTTTTGACTTATTCCTTGATTGAAGGATTCCGTACTAGTTGTTAAACACCTTCATTTAACTAGTTCGAATTCTTCATGTGGTAGATTTTATGATATATACACTTAAGCTTAATTTTCAATTGGTATCATTAGATATTTTCAATTGGTATCAATTTGATTCATGTTGTATATACTCATATTTTGTTCTTTCATGTATGTATGCATCTACTTCAATTGATATTATTTTTCATACATATATGTGATCTTTTGTGCTTGATTTACACACGTATATTATATACTATATGTTTGCTTATCAAGATTTTGGTTTTAAAAAAAAAAAAAAAATATTTGATATGAACTTGTGTTTCGTATTGCCTATATGCAAGGAGAGCTTAACATCTCTCTTACATATAGATTCATGTTGAGTGTATTGTGTATTGAGGAGCTTAACATCTCTTCTTTATATGGTACACGTGTGTAGGGGGAGCTTCACATCTCCTCTTATGCATTACATAATATGTGTTATGTGAGTTAGGGCTTGTCTCCCTTCTTCATGTAATGCATATGTGTAGGAAAGTTAACTTAGCGTCTTCCTCTTCATGAATGTATATCGCATATAAATCTTATGATTGATGATTTTACCCTCCTTGATTTCCTTATTTTTGACAAAAAGGGGGAGAAAATGTGTTTGATGATTTGAACTTTGAACCCTTTGTTGATGATTGACAAAAAGGGGGAGAAGTATTTGAGTTATATGCATGATTTCCTTACTTAAGAGGGAGAAAGATTTTAAGTTCTTATATGCATACTTATTTTTTTACTCATGCATAGCAAATAAATAATAAGATAAAGATTTGTTTTGTTTTATATGCACTCATTTGCATACATATATATGTGCTTCATTGAATATCTATTGCTTATTTATTATGCATGAGTTAAGGGGGAGCTTCTTTGAAGCTTTACTTTAATCCATGCATATATAACTCCATGAGTTTTGTCATCATCAAAAAGGGGGAGATTGTTGGCCCAAAGGCCTATCACCCTAGTTTTGATGATGATCAACTCATGAAGTTATGATTACTAATGATCTTATGTTTAATTAGTGACAGATTCCTTATCAAGATCTTAGTACGTGCATAGCTCAACAAAGGATAAAATGTCAAGATTGGAGCTAGCACGGTGATCCAAGGAGCATTTGGATCAAGCTTGGACCAAGTCAAGAAGATGAGAAGACTTCAAGTGAAGACTTCAAGAAGATGAAGACTTGTGTCTAGGTATAAGATTTTGTTTGTATTTTTAGATAAAATGTAAAGGATAGATAGTTGGTGGATTGCTCAAGTCTATTTCACACACACACTCTTGATAGCACTCTTGATTTATTGATTTCATAAAAGATTTCTTTTTAGAAAAGAATTTTTATTTAGTAAAAGATTTTCTTTGAGACAAAATATAAACTTTGGTTTTTGGAATTTCTATCATATATATCTTTTCAAACCATAACCAAGTTTAGAGCTTTATGATCAAAAACATAGATATTTTATTATGATTGTGTAGTGGATCATATCCATACACACTATGCTTTATAAGTTCAAAATATCTTGTTTTTGTATTTTGTGAAGTTATGGAAAAACAAGTCTTAGAAAGACATGTTTTTAGAAAAACAGTTTTTATTGTGATTAAAACTATTTTTTAGATTTACTGTGAATTTATGGGATTTTTATTGAGTGAAAAAACCTATTTTCAAATCCCGTATCTGTGCAGAACTGTGCAAACTGTTTCAGGCTTCAGCGGTCGACCGGACCGGTCGACCGGGTCTGAAGTCGGTCGACCGGATCAGTCGACCGACGTGCACAGACGTGCACGCCTTGGTGCACTGGAGGACGGTCGACCGGGTCGGTCGACCGCTTCGGAGAGCTTTGCTCTCTGAAAATATCGGCCGACCGGTCCGGTCGACCGACAGAGAGATTACTCTCTGCTCCAGTGGGTCGGTCGACCGAGCCGGTCGACCGGAGGCTCCAACGGTCGGATTTTTGAACGTTGGCGGTCGACCGGGCCGGTCGACCGGGTAGCACTGACAAAGCCCCAACGGCTCTATTTTCTGACAGCCTATAAAGGGGGTCTTGTCAACTGTTTTTAGTAGAAGATTTTGGAGACCTTTGAGCTAGTTTTTCCAACTGATTTCAGAAGTTCTCTCCACATAATTGAGTGCAAATACTTCCCATCTTAAAGGAGAGTTTTTATCAAGAGAGTGTTTTAGTGATTCTTTGAGATTTTCACCATAGTCTTTCCTTGCTTTTCTCACACCACACTTGAGCTATCCATTGCTAGATATTCCTATAGGTGTGTTGTAGTGAGAGTGCTCTTTAGGTGATCAAGTGTTGTGATCATCAAAGAGATTTTTCTTTGTTCTTTGAGGATACGGGCAAGTTGTGCTCGTTAGTGGTTGAGTTCGGTTGTGAACTCTTTGGTTGAGGTGCGGCCTCGGCGAGTCGGTGGACTTGCGTGTGTACGGGACTTGGGAGTCCGAGGGCTTGTAGGTGTTGCGGCACCGGGGAGAGATCCATTGGGATCTTGCATAGTGGAAATCCTTCGTGTGTCGAAGGCGGGGATGTAGAGCAAGTGTGCTCGAACCTCGAAACATACCCTTGTGTTGCGATTGCTCACTCTTGCTCTCTTTCTCACTTAGTCTCTTTTATATCTTGCATTACTTACATTGTCTTTACTTTACATGCTTGATATACCCTTGTGCTTATATTGTTATATACTTGCGTGGGATTGCTTGTTAACACTAGTATTCAACCAAGAGAGCCAACGCGGCACCTCAACCCATTCAAGGGGAATCTAGAGGAGCTTGTCCAGAGCCTCGCAAGGGGAATTCGGCAACACTCTTGAGTTATACATAAGGTTTAATTAAAGAAGTTTTAATTGGTCATAATTGTTTTAACTTCCGCATTATTTGTTCATAAGTGACCATTAGATTAGCCAACACCTAGTCACCCCCCTCTAGGTGTTATTTCAATGTCCAAAATATATCACCTAGCACACTAAACATAAAGCGAAAGTATAAATACACGCTCGTCGGTAGAAGCATATCAAAATACATGCACAATATAGTAAATTGAACAAACTACATTTATAAATACATGCTAATGTAGTTATTTCCATATTGAATTGCGATGAGGCACAAAATTATCATCATAATGCCGAATCGACCGAGTCAATTCGATTCTCGGCCTAGTCAGTCTCCTCTGAGTTGAGTCGATCGACTCGTGACTCGGACTGGTCTCGGATGTGGGCGAGACGGATACGACTCGGCCGACTCGTCTCCGACTCGGCCGAGTCTTTGAACCATGTAGTCAATCATGGCTAGAGAGCCTTATTCGGTCGACTGCACAGTTCAAAGACTCGGCTGAGTCGGAGAGAGTCGGCCGAGTCGTATCCATCTCAACCCGCTCCGAGACGAGTCCGAGTCACGAGTCAGTCGACTCAACTCAGAGGAGACCGACTCGGAGAATCGGAGTTGACTCGGTCGACTTGGCATTATGATGATTTTGTGCCTCATCGCAAATCAATATGGAAATAACACATTAGCATGTATTTATGAATGTAGTTTTGTGCAATTACTATATTGTGCATGAATTTTGATATGCTTCTACTGACGACGCGTGTATTTATATTTTCGCTTTATATTTAGTGTGCTAGGTGATATATTTTGGACAGTGATATATGAATGTGGATGTCTACATTTTTTTAAGATTTGTCGTGATTTTTTAGAATTATTTGAGCTTTCTATGTAGCGTTTTGCGCGTATCGCCCGATACCGATCCGAGTCGCCGAGACCGATCGTCTCAGTGCCCGCCGAGTCGGCGGCCGAGACCGCGACTGTGAACCATGGTTGACCGGGGCAATTGCCAGAGAGCTGACCACAGAGCAAAAATGTGTTCTTTGGTCGGTCAACTGACAGTTGTGAGAACATAATTTGTTCTCACATCGATCGACCGAGCGAATCGACCGACAGCTCCCAACGGCTAGTTTCTAGTCGTTGGCGGTCAATCGGCGGCGATCGACGGCGGGCAGCAGAAACTGCTAGTTTTGATTTTAACGCTATTTTTTGGTCAAAACTTTCTGAATTTGGTTTTTAACGACTATTTTGATTAAAATATGTTTTGTTATAATACCTCTATATATAAGGTTATCTCATAATATTTTTAACTAAGTTTTCAAGTGTTATTCATTTACACATCTTTTCTAAGAGTTTTCTTAAGCTATCAAAATCCAAATATCTAGTTTTCTCACACAAATTTGAGTCATTCAGATCTATATCTATCTATAAAAAATTCTTGTTGTGAGAGTTTTGTTTGTGATTAATAGTCATGATCACAAGTTCTTCATTGTATTCTGAGTGGTTGGAGGTTGCGGCCTTGAGTGAACTTGTGGGTTCATGTGTTGTAGTTCTTACGGAAACGAGTGAAAGACTTGCGGGTCCGCGAGTTCTTGAGGGAACTTGTAAAGTTGAGTGATCTTTAGAGATCAAGCTTAGTGAAAATCCTTCATTGCGGTGAAGGCGGGGATGTAAAGAAAGTTGCTCGAATCTCGAAACAAAACTCTCGTGTCCGTGGTTGCTATTCTCTCTCTCATACTCACTCTACTTTATACCTTGCATGCTTATATTTGCTCATCATTATCTGCTTGATATTATTTTTATATGTTTATACTCATTTAAATCAAGAAAGCGATTAAGCACATCAACTCTTATCTAAGAGGAATCTTGAAGAGAAGTTCAATATTATAGTTAAGTTTTTAATTCACATTAGATTAGCAAATTACCTATTCAACCCCCCCCCCCCCCCCCCCCGCGGTGTTTCCAAATGTGACCCGAATTTTCGGGTACATGTAAGAGCTTATCAGGTTCTGATCAAGTTCAGTCAAACAGACTAACTAGACACAAAATTTGGGACAGATTTCATACCCGAATATTCCCGATTGCAACCCAACCGATAGTCTCCTCACCCAACTCCCCCCACACGCGCGCGCGCGGGGGCAGCCCGCACAATCACTGGCTCCCACCCATTGTCCCCACCCAAGTAAAGCAATTATCTATCACCCATCCATTTGTCCTTTATTTAAACAACTAAATGTACAGAAATTAAAAAAGGATGCATGTATTAGGGTCTTCGTTGCTAGATCAGAGTATCCATTCTTTTAAACCAAAATGGGTTTCCCCCATGAAAGGTAAATAAGTATTCTCCCTTATTTTAAAGAACTGTTAGAATGTATCAGAAGTACCCATCTACTTGCACTTAATCATGACAAATCAATAGCAAATTTTGAATGGACAAAATAACTTCACAAGCATTCCTTTTATGTAAAATGAGATCATAAAATATGTAAGCTCTCATAAGAAAACTTACAGAACAATTTGTGAAGATCACTGACTTGTCTTCCGCAATGAGGAACTCTTCTCTGCACAGCCAATTAAATAAAACAGAAAGAACGCCTTCAGCAGGAAAACTGAAGAAAAGCACAGTAATCTAGTTTTGATAAAAACATGCCAGACAAAACAAGACTCAGTCAGTCATCAGTTAAGAAAAATGCCTTGCCTTCGTCAATCTCTTCTTGATCCCAACAAATATCCAAGTAACGCAAAGCTTTTCGATATTTCTAAGGGCCATCTTATAGTCTTGTTTCTGCAGAGGAAAAATACATGAATTAGTCAACTACTATGAGTCATTATTGATTATTGAATGTCCCCTATAATCATAATACAGGAAACATGTTCATAATTATTCCAAAGTATGCAAGAATCAAAAGCCAATCAATTATTGCCAGGAGGGGTGTTATAAATGCCCTGCGCAACGAACTTTCAGGAGGTCAATTTCCCTAGTAATACTCTGGTCCGAGCACACTACTCTAGTCTTGAGTTCATTGGAAATATAAACAGAAACCAGTCTAACACACATTTCATGTGGACATTTTACATTTTTTTTTTTTTGTAGGATAGGATGTAAATGTTAGAGCAAAACAAATTGAATTAAAACAAAAATTGAAGGTGTCAAAAACAAATAAGTAGAATAACAATTAAATTATAAAAAATAAAATAATATAAAGCATAACATAGTGGAGCAGAACACACCATAAAGTAGGTATTTCCAAAAGTTTTAGCAGAATCCACAGCATTCATCCACCATGCTACATCATTTGGTTTCACATCAAGGTCACCAGGCCAATCTGGATTCATGTCACCATCTTTGAAGAAGTTTACAACTCCATCATCACTCCCTTCAGGAAGTTCTCCGCATTCCACAACTATAACATCAACCGTGGGACAATCACCATCTCCAACAGGAGTATGTTCAATTGAACGAACAACTCCCATGCCTTTTAGCACCTCCCGAATACAACATGTTTTCCATCTAGATGAGGTGTTCGAGTAGTAGTGATGAAGAACTGAGACCCATGGCGTTAGGTCCGGAATTAGCCATCGATAGCATTCCTTTCCGCTCATGTTTCATTTCAAAGTTCTCATCCTCAAACTTTAGTCCATATATAGATTCTCCTCCAGTTCCATCACCGCAGAAATGTCTCCACCTTGTACCATAAAACCTTTAATAATGCGATGAAATCGTGAGCCCTGTAACGACGAGATAATATAACAAAATTAATTCAAAGCCTTTGAGTTATTGAAAAAACTGAAAAGCAGATAAACATGTGAAGGCTACAATTTTGAAATCTTCATTTCACTAAATAGCACCGCAGGAATTTGAAATATAAGCCTAATGATGGCATTCATGCTAAACAGCATCAACGAACCTCATACAATGGGGTCAACAATATGCATCCTATGATACAACTGTTTTCTAGTTAAAGCCTGAGCTATCATGATTTACAGTGTTCAAAAAAAAGGAAAGAAAAGAGAGAAAAGGAACCTCTGCCAGTTATTACAAATAATGTTTTCTCCTAGGAGCTGCAGACATTCAGAGAAGATAGGGAGGGAGAGATTGGAACCAACATGGGTAGCCTTACCAAAAAGGAATGCTTATATGACAAAGTCCCTCTAATTCACCTCTCCAAGAAAAAAGATAAGTGCAGAAGGATATATAATTCCCAAGTTCAGATTACTGAATCTTGCATTATTGTCACAAAGTTTATCTATGTGGCACGCAACTTTCACCAATCATTTGCAAATTATCTTATATTTCACAATGTACTCTTAAAATTTCAAAATAAATTCAATTTTATTACCAAGGCTTTCAACTCCCATCCTGAAACTTTGCGTTCAATAGATTTGATTTCAGTTTAGATTTCAGATGTGATATTGTCCAAGATTCCTAAATACTAACTAAAAATGCCTAAATATAAGTTCAAGTGTGTGTTTAACTCTATGTAATAAGTTTAATATTTGGTGTTGATGCAAATCTTCTTTTCTTGATTAGATTTTAAAAGGTAGGCATTTGTCAGCTCAGATAAAGCATCTATTATTTTGTCATAAAATAAAGTGAAGGAAGGTTCTACTTTCTTCGATTTGATAGCAAATGACAAGGTCTCTATAGATCAGTGCAATGTAAAGAAGTCATTCAAGTTACTCATAAAATCCAACTGAGTAATAGTGGTTGATATGCCCCAACTTGTATCTGATTTCCTGACAAAAAAGAGCTCAATGTTCAAAATGAGAAGTTATGAAGACAGTTGCGCATTGACAAGTCTAGCTGTCTAAAGCCATTCTAACTCTATGTTATTCAAGCTAGTATCGGTGTTTCCTCCTCCCGTGAACTATACCTAAAGGAGAGAGTTTCCAGTGAGTAAGCAACAATTTCATTCCCATTTATTTCTTCTTAGAAAGTGTAACATGAAGAGAAAGTATGGCGAGCAACTCGTTGAGTCTCCCTGTCCCTATTTTATCCCTCCTTCCCTGTCCCTCTCCCTCTCCCTCTCTGTATACTTCAACACTATGTATATAATCTAATTGAAGCACTAGAATCCATATGGAATTGGATTCCTTTACATTCTCTACAACCTAATAAAAAATCTATATTCTTTAGCATCACTTCTAATCACCAATAAAATCGTAATACTCTGACATTCAACTCAATCTATTCTCTTCCTGCCTCTTCAGCTTCTATAGTTAGCAACGAAGAAGCGTAAGGAGTTGGATAATGAAGTGATGTAGCCGGTGGACAAAGGTACCTCATGTCAAATTGGTGATCCATATCCAATATCCATCAATTTCCTTATTAGTATGTTTCATGTTTCGGCCCAATGCTAAAAACTACCTGGTTCAATCACTATGGCATGATCGAAAAGATTTCCACTGTAACTTTTCTCTTCTGAATTGTTTTAATTCCGAAACTAAAGCATGCATTAAAGTATCTAATTCTCTTCAATTTTCAACAGTAAACAAGACAAAATAAATTGGTAGGCATACATATATACCTTTCACGGGCTACACTATGGTATATAGTTCCATATGTCTAATTCTAATACTTCTCAACAGTGATTGCATTGAAACTATTTTTACCATGCAAAAGAATTTTTTTTTATTTGACTCAGCTTATCTACACATTCAATTAAATAGGAAAATCCATCAATGTTACTAGTTACTACATCTTCTCTCCTTGCCTCTAATCACTTTCAATAACATTATGGCATCTAATCACTTTCAATAACA